>QRFJ01001907.1:0-43918 GCA_006176705.1 Cocos nucifera
TCACTCGATGTGCTAGAATTTTTGGTGAGACCTTAGCTCCTTAGCAAGGGCTATAGCACCATTATTATCGTAGTAGAGAGGAATAGCATCTGATGGCATCACTCTAATTTGTATGATGAATTTCTTATACCTGAATGCCTCCTTCGTAGCTTCTGACATAGCGATGTACTTTGCTTCCATGATGGAATCTGCTATCACTGTCTGCTTGGAACTCTTCCAACTGACAGCACTACCATTACACACAAACAAACTCTTAGATGTCAACTTTCAATCATCTATATCGGACATAAAATTTGAGTCTGTATATCCCTGAATTTGGAGTTCTCCATTATCAAAGACCAACATCATATCCTTAGTTCTTCTTAAGTTTTTAAGGATACATTTCACAGAAGTCCAGTATTCTTCACTTGGATTCGACTGGTATCTGCTCGTGACACTCACAGCATGGGCTATATCAGGTCGTGTACATAATGAGGCTCCCTATTGCTGAAGCATAAGGGATCTTGCTCATGCATTCTATCTCCTCAGGTGTGCTAGAGCACATCTTCTTGGAGTGATGAATGCCATGTCTGAAGGGTACCAAACCCCTCTTAGAATTTTCCATGCTAAACATTTTTAGCACTTCCTCTATGTACATCTTCTATAAAAGACCTAGCATCCTATTCAATCTATCTCTATAGACCTTAATTCCTAGAATGAAGGATGCTTATCCTAGGTCTTTCATGGATAATTCTTTAGATAACCACATTTTAACTATGCTCATCATGGGAATATCATTTCCAATAAAGAGGATATCATCCACGTACAATACAAGAAAGACAATAGCGCTCTCACTGATCTTTTTGAAAACATATGGTTCCTCTTCATTTTTGATGGAATCAAATAATTTGATCATATCATTAAAATGAGTATTCCAACTCTGAGATGCTTGCTTAAGTGAATATATGGACCTTTGCAGCTTGCATACTTTGTGATCAGCATCACTGGATGAGAAACATAGTGGCTGTTCCATATAGATATCTTCCTCAAGGTATCCATTTAAGAATATCATTTTTACATCCATTTGCCATATTTTGTAATCAAAATAGACTATAATAGCAAGCAATGTATGGATGGATTTTAACATAGCTACTGACAAAAAAGTATCTTGATAGTTAATGCCTTCGTGCTAACTGTATCCTTTTGCCATTAATCTGCTTTGAATATCTCCATATTTTCATCTGCACCAATCTTTCTGTTGTAGATCCATTTACATCCAATAGGTACTATACCTTCTGGTGGATCTACCAAGGTCCAGACTTGGTTTGAGTGTATCGAGTCAATTTCTGACTTCATTGTCTCTAACCATTTTTTGGAGTTGATATCCGATATAGCATCGTCATAGGTTTTGGGATCATCACCATGAACCCCATTACCTATGAGGAACATTTTCTCTACTTCCTCTGAAATAGTATCTAAGTACCTCTCAGGAGGATGGAAAACCCTTTTCGATCTACAAGGTGGAGAAGGTGGTGATTGTATTGGCTCAACCTGATTTAGTTCCATAGGATCCTTAGCTCGTTGCTCTTGTGAGACTTTCTTCTCGAGCTTGATCTTCTTTCCAATGCCACTATCTTGAATAAACTATTTTTCAAGAAAGATGGCATGCCGACTCATAATCATATTGTAGTCTTCTGAAATATAGAAATAATATCCTAATGACTCTTTAGGATATCCTATAAATTGAGCTTTAAAGGATCTGAAGTCTAACTTGTCCGCTTGTTGTCTTTTGACATGAGCCGGACAACCCCAAATTCTGAGATGACTCAGACTTGGTTTCTTACCATGCCATATCTCATGCGGTGTGGTAGGAATGATTTTTGAGGAAACCCTACTCAGTATATATATAGCAGTTAACAGACTATATTCCTAAAAAAATCAGGAAGGTCTGTGAAGCTCATCATGGATCAGACCATATCTAATAGGATCCGGTTCCTTCATTCTAAAACCCCATTGAGTTGAGGTATTTTAGGTGGAGTCCATTGAGAGATTATGCCATTTTGCTTACGATAGTCCAAAAATTTCAGACTAAGGTATTCACCTCATCGATCTGATTAAAGAACCTTAATAGATTTTTCAGTTTGCTTTTTGACTTCATGTCTGAATTCTTTGAACTTTTCAAAAGCTTCAGACATATGTCTCATAAAATACACGTACCCATACCGAGATAAATCATCGGTAAAGATTATGAAGTAGACAAAGTTACCTCTAGCCAGCACATCAAATGAGCTGCATACATCAGTATGTAGTAGGGCAAGTAGATCCATGGCCCTTTCCCCATGTCCTATAAAAGGGAGCATAGTCATTTTGCCATGAAGACAATATTCATAAATTGGATGTGACTCGAAAGTCAATGAACTCAATAGCCCAATTTTCTCTAATTTGTTAATCCTATCTTCTGCTATATGACCTAGTCTTAAGTGCCATAGATACCTATCGTTTGAACTATCCCTGGGTAATTTTGATCTTATAGCATTCACATTTTGCTCGATATTAAAAGCATATGCATCAATATGTAACTGATAGAGATCATTAATGAAGAAATCATTTGCAATTTTATTTCTTTCATAAAGAATATTATAATGGTTCTTAAGATAACTAATTACATAGCCTTCTTGTGCTAAACATGAATTAGAAATCAAATTCCTGCTTACAGTAGGCACATAGTAACAATCCCTAAGTACAAAATCTAAGTCAGATGGTAGTCAAAGAGGGTAGGTTCCCACGGCCACAGTAGCAACTCTTGCTCTATTTTTGATGCATAGGATCATCTCACAATCCCTCAGCCTCCGGCTATCCTCAAGACCCTACATGGAAGTGCACAAATGAGCACTAAAACCAGAGTCAAGCATCCAACTGGATGTAGAAGAAATCGTAAGGTTAATTTAATAACAAGCATACCTCCAAAAGGATCTATCTTCTTTTTATTATTCAGGGTGGCCAGGTATATAGGATAGTTCTGCTTCCAATGGCCGTCTGTGTTATAATGAAAATACTTTCTTTTATCAGTGGCCTTCTTCTTCAGCTCTACCATCTTTTTCTTTCCACCTTCCACCTTCTGCCTTTTCACAGACTTCTTCTTTTCAAAAGACTTTTTCTTGAAAGAAGTCCACTCCATAGCAAGCACTAAGCCTTTAGAACCTTTCACTGAAAGCCCAGTAGTAAACAACATGTTCATAAGTTCGGTCAGAGTACTCAGAAGTTTATGCATATGGTAGTTCATGATTAACTGCCCATACACATTAGTCAAGGATTGCAGAATTATGTCATTTTGCAGATCCTAGTCTAACTTCACTTCGAGCTTCTCAAGCTCTTTCAAGTCCTTGATCATCATTAGATAATGATCTTGGACTGACTGTCCATCATGCATTTTAGTCTTAAAAAGTTATTTAGTGATCTGATATTTGGCTGTGCGACTCTATTCATCGAACAACTCTTGCAGGTGAGCCAACATTTGGTGGACAGTCTTGATATCTTCATGTTGGCACTGAAGCTAATCAGACATCGAGCCCAACATGTAATATCTGATCTTGTTATCTTCATCCATCCATTTATCAAGAGATGCTCTCTGTTCAGTGGATGGATGGGTTGGTAAGGTAGGAGGATTCTAGTTCAATACATGAGTTAACTTCTCGAAATCCAAAATAATTTTGAAGTTTTAGAGCTAATCCTTGTAATTAGGTTCGGTCAATCTATGGGTGTCTAGGATATGGGCTAGTGGGTTGGATGCAGACATTTTTCTATAGAGAGTCAAAATTTTTAGTTAGATTTTGTAATTAGGACTTGAACAATTTGTTTAGAAGTTTGATTTTTAAATAAATTAGCTTCCATTATTTTTTCAGATTTCTACACTTTCTCTATAGAGATGCAAAAATCTTCATGATTAATGATTTCTAGTGGGTCGTGCAGTCCCACCAACTGACTCATCACATCACCTAACAGTTATTGATGATGGGTTAGTCAATGAGTGAATAACTCTTGTCCAATAATTATTTAATCATGGTGCACCCATGCTTGGTCTCTAATTCATGAATCTCACTGTGTCTTGAATATTGATTCACTCCTTAGTTAAGTCAGACCCACCATTTGCATAGATTGGATTCCTAATTGGGTCTCTCATCGTATCTGAAATATTAAGCCTAATCCATCCTCCAGCTCATAGCATCCAATGCCTAATAGACATTGTTGCATCTTTCTAGTGCAACTGAACCACTGTAACCAACCGAGAATAATCAACCTCGAGAAGGGCCCGCACATCTACAATGATGGAAGACCTTAGACTTAATCTTTTCTTAGAAAGATTTGATTTAGCTCTCTTTAAACTTGACTTGACATAGTCATAACCATTATGACTAACCTAGTGGCATGGGTTAGCTCAGATTATTAGCCACCTCAGATCAGGACTGAGTTGATAAATATGGCTAGGGAAGTGAGATGGTGGAAGGGATATGCCATTAACTCGACAAGAATGCATTCGGTCGAGTAGCTTCCAATTAAAAACCAGTCGGTCATCTATCACCAAACATTCCTTAGACACCAAATTATTGAGCCAAAACCAATCGGGTTAGCCTACAATCTAGACTCTAACCATAGAGCCTAATTAGGTCTTAACTTGATCGATCACTCATGTGACTCAACCTTGACGCAGACTTAATCCTATTAGGCTGGTCAATTTAAGCACTATTGATCCCATCTAACCGACTCTTGATTTGATTTGATCAACCGCTAGACCAAATTGAGCTATCCAAGTTCGAACCCAATTTCATGAATATGTCTTAGATCTAAAAATTCTTATTTTTAGATCTAATATATTTCATAATCTTAATTCTTAATTAAGTTTAGGATTCATAAATAAAATATGTAAATAAAATCCTAAGGTTTTAGGATCTAGAGTTTTGCAGAAAATAAGTTTTTTAATTTCTAATTAAGGACGAACGCGCAGTACCCCTACACATCATAAGAATATCCCATCAAATGAGAGGAGAGGACCTTTAAATCCTTCTTGGTTCTTATGATCGGACGGCCATGGAGAACGCCTTAATCAAGAATATGATGAATCTACAAAACTAGTTAGATCTACATATATATCATATATATATAATTGATCTAACTTAAAAACATGTTTTGCATATATCTCATATATTATATCATACATATTTTTAGATCTAAATTATCTCAAAAATAACTAAAAAATTAAAATTTAAATTTGATCTATATCAAATTATAAATTTATCTAAGACAACTTATGTAAAAACTATTCTACAACTAGTCTAAACATGCATCTATCATATCTCGTATGATATTCAAAAATTAAATAATTTTTATTTGCTATTTTTTAGATGTTATTATAATATTTATAATATTAAAAAATAGTAAATAAATAATATCTAAAACATGATTATAGTTAATTAAATTGAAAAATATGGTCATCCTAGAATACACATAGAACTAATTCTATTCTAGAACTAGTCATGCATATCTTCATACATCTTAGATCCAGATTATTTAATTTTAATTTAATTTTTGATTTTAGATCTAATCACATCTAATGTGACATCATAAATTATCTAACTATTTTATAATTAAAATTATATTAAAATCAGATCTAAACAATTTTAGAACCATGGCTCTGATACCAGTTGAAGGAAAAATCCTGATGTTTCAAGGTCCAGGTTCGTTCAGATCTAATTTGATCAAGAGGATATTTTCAAAATTTTTTTCTCTTAGATTCTAAATCAGATCTTGAGATTTTTAGAATCTAATTCTTATTATTTAATAAAATAAAATAAAATTAATTAAATTAAATCAAATTTAATTATACCTTTATATTGGGTAATCCTATTATCCCTATTGATGATCTTGTTTGTTTGCCTGGAAGGTTTTGGATGTTAGCCACGCAATTGCCTGGTCCTCTATCCGGTATCCACTCGGGTTGGATCTGAAGATCTTCTCCTTCTCTAATCTATTCTTCCAAAAATAAAAATCTGGATCTGATCTTGAAGGATCTTCAAAACTAAGCTTTTGAAGATGAGGTGTCGTCCTCTTGCAATAGTGCAGCCTTCTTATTTTGATCGCCTTTCTTTGCTTTGATCGCACCAAACTGAAGGTCCAAAACTCCTTTTGGCATGGAGGAGAGCAAGAGAGGAATCAGAGACTATGGGATGGAGAAGGAGGGGAGAGGCAGCCTATGTGGGCATGGAGCAAACTATGATCTCATCATAGCTCTAAATCCTGAGTTGCATAGATAGGATCTTATTTATAGACTAGCTGTGATCCAGTGTCGCTCTTCTTCCAGACCAATCATGGCTCCTTTGTGCAAATCAGATCTAAATCTGATTGGTGGGAATAGATATCATCCTGGATTCCTAATTAGAGGGCGCCTAAAATTCCAGTCACAAACCTTGGTTCTGGTGGACCAAGACTGGTCAAAGATGAGTCTTTGGAATGCCACCTAAGTGAGATGCAGTCCTAAGTCCAACAAGGAGTCCCAGGCTGCCTCCAACTTGGGCACACGCCTAGGGTGGCGTGCATCCACTTCTGGATCATTTCCAGGTTCTGCCTAAGGGACATGCACCCCCTTATCTTTCTAGCTATTTAATAGGTATATGACAAGTGATCAAAAGTCTCTTCTATGGGTGCATGACACATAGGCAGATGTTTGACTAGTCAAAGATAGACTATTTGACCAAAGTCAAAGAACAAGAATTTAGGCAGGTGACCAAAAATGGTAGGTAGTTGTCTCAAATTTATCTGATAAATTTAAGACAACCTTTTCTGACTTGACAAGCCTCTAATCAGACCATATGTAAAGGCCTCTTTTGAGTGAGCACAAACTATATTTGAATCAGATTAAGGATAACTTTTAATGATTGTTAAAGGAGAATATTAGGCTCAATCATATGCTAGCACAATTTTCTTAAACCTAAGTGAATCTTATTCAAATCAATTAAACTAAGTTAGTCCAATTGATGATATCCAGATCCATACTCTTATTTGTATGATCCAGTTAGATTCAGTTCTGTATGGTAATGGGATATGTCATGATCTCTATCATCGATATCATCGAAACACCTTCTGATGGATCAAAACCTTTTTGATTTAGACAACTAGTATGATCGATCATCCAAATCATTCTAATTGCTCCCAAAATCCACTAGTGATACATAGCAATATGTGGTGGCAACCCATCAGAACTGAAAATGAACCTTTCGATGTAGTCACCTGTGTGATTAAGTTCCTCTATCTTGAGCCTCGATCAGATTAGGGTTAAGGTGATCTCATCAAACCCTAATTTTCATCATATAAATTAATCATTCGATTCAAGTTCGATGTGAAAACTCTAATAGAAACTCTTTCTATCATTTCACTCTACCATGGTCATGGGCTTATGGACTTGATTCTCATGATCATCATAGGCCTGCTCCTCATCTACTGAGGTAGATAGATTTCCTATTGGTGCAATCTAATTTCTACAATGAACATGCTATAGCCAACATATACCTCAGGGTTTCGAATGATTAGGAGACTAAGTTATGGTATCGTCAAACTATAACACCCTTAAGGTGAACTATCGATGCACCTCAGGTCAAAGAAGCAAACACCACTACAGCTTCGAACCAGTCATTGATGAGAAGGTAGACTTTATGATGACTGCTCGAGGTGGTCATGCTCAGTGTCTTATTCTCTAATGAGTACATGTACTCTCACTCTGATGTCTTTACACCGTAGACTCAAGCCTCATCTATCTTAAAGAAGCGATCATACACCAATCTTCTAGATCATTCACCATCCTCATGATGGTCCTACAGTCGAGAGCATTTTATGAGTTAATAATGAAAATTCATGTCTTAAATTTTCAACTCTTAAAAATATGAACTATCATTACCATTAACTCAAGGGATGTATTACGGACACTTTCAAATACATACTGTGATAGAATATAATCTATTTTATTATTTATAGTCAAAATTATAATTTTATCCTTAGATGTGTATTACAAGTGTTAGCCAATTCTGGCTTCTATGGCATACATATCTAACATTGGATCAACAAACATGGCCAAGTAAATGAGACTGGTGGAAGGGATATGCCATTAATTTGATAAGAATGCATTTGAGTCGAGTAGCTTTCAATTAAAAATCAGTCGGTCATATCTGCCAAACTTATCTTTGATACCAAATTATTGAGCCAGAACTAATCGAGTTAGCCTACAATCCAGACTCTAACCACTGAGCCTAATTAGATCTTAACTTGGTCGATCACTCAGGTGACTTGACCTTGACCCAAACTTAATCCTATTTGGATGGTCAATTTAAGTATTCTTGATCCCACCTAACCAACTCTTGATTCAGTTTGATCAACCGCTAGGCCTAAATGAGCTACCCACAAGCCCGAACCCAACTTTATGAATATAACTTAGATATGAAAATACTTAATTTTAGACCTAATATATTTCACAATCTTAATTCTCAATTAAGTTTAGGGTTCATAAATAAAATATGTATATAAAATTCTAGGATTTCAAGATCTAGAATTTTATAGAAAATAAGTTTTGATTTTTGATTTAGGTCGAATGCATAGCATCCCTACACACCATAAGAACATCCCGTCGAATGGGAGGAGAGGGCCTTTAAATTTTACTTCATTCTTATGACCGAATGGCCAAGAGGAACGCCTTAATTAAAAACATAATAAATCTATAAAACCAGTTAGATCTACATCATATATCACATATATAAAAATTAATCTAACTAAAAATATATTTTACATACATCTTATGTATTATATTATGCATGTTTTTAGATCTAAATTATCTCATAAATATCTAAAAAATAAGATTTAAATTTGATTATGTCAAATTAAAATTTATTCTAGAAACTTTTGTAGAACTATTTTACAACTAGTCTAAACATGCATCTATCAATCTCATATGAACAAATTAAATAAATTTATTTTTTATTTTTTAGATTTAATTATAATATTTATAATATTAAAAAATAAATAAATATATTTAAAAATTATAATTAATTAAACTAAAATTATGATCATGCTAGACTACATATAGAATAATTCTACTCCTAATCTAGTCATGCATCTCATACATCTTAGATCTAGATTATTTCATTATTAATTTTTTGATTTCATATATAATCATATCTAATGTGACATCTAAAATTTTCTAATTTTTAGATCAAAAATAAGTTAAAATCAGATCTATTGAATTATGAAATCTTGCTCTAATATCAGTTGAAGAAAAAAATCTACTTTTCGGATCAGGTTCGTTCAGATCTGATTGGATTAGGAGGGATATTTCAAAAAAAAAATTCTAAGATCTTAATCAAATTTAAGACTTCTCAGATCTAATCTTATTGATTAGATAATAAAAATAAAAATAAAAATAAAATCTAATTTAATTATATCTTTGTTTTGGATAATCTAATTATCCTATGATGATCATGATGCTTGCCTGAGGTTCTGGATGTAGCCACACAAGTGCCTGACCTCTAATAGTAACCACTCGAGTAGAATTTGAATATCTTCTCCTTCTCAATCAATCCTCCAAAAATTAGATCTAGATCTAATCTTGAAAGTCTTCAAAATGGCTTTTGAAGAACAGTCGTTGTCTCTTGCAGTAGTGTTGCCTTCTTCTTTTTTTGGCGCCTTTCACTTGCTTGGATCGTGCCTTCTTCGTGCCCAAAGTCCCTTGGGCATGGAGAGGAGAGAGAGAACTAGAGGGTGGCATGGAGAAGGAGGGAAAGGGGCTATGTGGTGTGGGCTAAAGTCAGATTAACTAAATTCAAGGCGCAGACAGGGTTTATATAGACCCTACTGCGCCATGCAGTGCCACATCATCCCGATCACTCATGATTCTTTATGCAATCAGATCTAAATCTGATTGATGGGATGACATCATCTAATCCAATCAGATTAGAGTCTCTTAAAACTCTCCTTAGGTGGTGCCAAGACTAGGTCAAACAAGTCTTCTTGGCACCACCTAATTTGATTCCCTAAAGCAACTAGAGTCCCATCTGTATAGGACTCCATCTTCTATCCTCATGGGGTGCATGCCTCCCTAGGCATGTGCCCCTTGCCTATCTACTTTTTAGTAGGAGGACAAGTCCCCAGGTTCTCTCCTATGGGTGCATGACATATGGGCAAATGTCTAAGTGTTTAGGGTCAATGTTTGACCAATGTCCAAAGACAAGATTTAGCAGGTCATAAAAAATGGCAGATGTTGTCTCAAATTTATCTCATAAATTAAGATAATCCTTTTCTAACCTTGACAAGCTCCAGTTAGACTAAGTAAAGGTTTCTAAGTGAGCCCAAATATATTTGGCTCAGTCGAGACAAGCTTTAATAATTGTTAAAGAAGAACATTAGGCTCAATTTTATGCTAGCATGATTTTCTTGAACCTAATTGAATCTTATTCAAATCAATTGAACTAGGTTAATTCAATTGATGATATCCAAATTGAAACTCTTATTTGTGTGACCCAGTTAGATTCAGTTCTATATGATAATGGGATATGTCATGATCTCTATCATCGACATCTTCGAAACATCTTCCGTTGGATCAGAACTTTTTTTGTTCAGACAACTAGTATGATCGATCATCCAAATCATTCTAATTATTTTCAAAATCTACCAGTGATACCTAGCAGCATATGATGACAATCCATCAGAACTAAAAGTGAACCTCTTGGTGTAGTTATCGTATAATTAAGTTTCTCTATCTTGAGTCCCAATTGGATTAGGATTAAGGTGATCTCGTTAAACCCTAATTTCCATCATATGAATTAATCATTCGATTCAAGTCCAATGTGAAAACCCTAATAGAAACTCTTTCTATTATTTCACTCTACCATGGCTATGGGCTTATAGACTTGATTCTCATGATCATCATAGGGCTACTCCTCATCTACCGAGGTAGATAGACCCTTATTGGTGCAATAGAATTTCTGCAATGAACATACTATACCCAAGATACACCTTAGGATTTCGAATGGATAGGAGATCGAGTTATGGTGTAGTCAAACTATAACAGTCTCAAGGTAAACTATCAATGCATCTCAAGTCAAAGAACCAAACACACCGCTGCAGCTTTGAGCCCATCATCGATAAGAAGGTAGACTTCCTTATAACTGCTCGAGGTGGTCACACTCAGTGCCCTCATTCTCTAATGAGTATCTATACTCTCACTCTGATGTCTCTACACCATAGACTCAAGACTCATCTATCCAAAAGAAGCGATCATACACCAATCTTCTGGATCAATCACCATCCTCATGATGATCCTACGGTCGAAAGCTTTTTATGAGTTAATAATAAAAATTCATGTCTTAAATTTTCAACTCTTGAAAATATGAACTATCATTACTACTAACTTAAGAGATGTATCATAGGCACTTTCAAATACACACTATGATAGAAAATAATCTATTTTATTATTTATAGTTAAAATTTTAATTTTGCCCTTAGAAATGTATTACAAGTGTTAGCCAATCTGACTTCTACGGCACACATATTTAACAAAACCTTGTAATTAATTCTGATAATGTTATTCTTTGTAAATGTCACTATTGTCCAAGCTTTTTTTTAATTATTATCTCTATAAGCTTTCTAGCCAAAAATATTTATTAATTTTTAATAAGAAAAAATTATAATATGATTCTAAATGGTATTACAATTTTTGTTGGATGGTTGAATAATGATATTTATATTATATCATAGCCTATTAATATGATTTAGTCCTCCAGTAAACACTCTAGAATAAATGATAAGTCTGAAGTCTATCTTTGTATTGTAGGCTAGGATACATTAACAAGAATAGAATAAATAGATTGACTCAAGAAAAGATTCTTGAAGTTGGTGATTGCGAATCACTTCTGATCTGTGAGTCTTATCTTCTTGGTCAGATGACCAAGTCATCTTGTACTGAAAAAGATGAACAAGCTAGTGAACTTATGGGTTTAGTACATTCTAATGTATGTGGATCCATGAGCTCAAGTGCTAGAGGTAGATATTTCTACTTCATTACTTTCACTGATGGTCTATCTAGGTATAGATATGTCTACTTGATGAAATACAAGTTGGAATCATTTGAAATGTTCAAATTATTCTATAATGAGGTAGAAAAGCAAACTAAGAAGTGTATTAAAACTCTTTGATCTGACCGAGGGGGTGAGTACTTTTCTAGTGAGTTTCTGATGTATCTAGGGGAGAACGAGATTCTTTTCCAATGGATTCCTTTTGAAACATCACAGCATAATGGTGTGTTTAAAAGGAGGAATTGGATCTTATTGGACATAGTTTGATCCATGATTGAATTTGCTAGTCTATTGATCTTCTTCTGGGAATATGCGCTCGAGTTAGCTTGTTACATTCTAAATAGGGTTTTAAGTAAGTCTATAGCTAAAATGCCATATGAGATATGAAAAAGGCATAAGCCAGTACTCTAGCACCTTAAGATTTGGGGGTATTTGATTTATGTCAAACATTTAGTAACGAACAAGCTTGGACCTAGGTTTGATAAGTGTAATTTTATAGGATACCCAAAAGAGACCAAAGGATATTATTTTTACCTCGCTGATGAATAAAAGGTGTTTGTCAACCTTAAGACAATCTTTTTAGAAAAGAAGTTTCTTAGTGAAGGAACTAATGATTCTATAATCGAACTTGAGAAAGTTCGGTAGGTGAAAAAATTGACACCAGTAGCTGAAGCTGAATCAAATTTGATTAAATCAAATTTGGAGCCCATTGTACCAGTACCCTTAAGGTGGTCTAATAGAGTACCACATCAGTCGAATATATACTATGGTTTCTTGATCCGGGATGATGATCCTATCGAACTCGAAGAAAATAATGAGGATTCGATCATCTACATGGATGCAATATAGAGACTCGATTCTGAGAAATGGCTTGAGGCCATGAAATTCGAAATGGAGTCCATGAAGGTCAATGATGTATGGACATTGGTTGATCCATCCAAAGGAGTAAAACCCATTAGGCATAAGTAGTTCTTCAAAAAAAAGAGTGCCAAGAGGTATCATCAACATTATAGTATAGACTATGATGACATATTTTCTTCTATGGTAATACGCAAGTCCATTCAAATTATGCTTGCGATAGTTGCCCATCTAAACTATGAAATCTGGTAGACAGAAGTAAAAATTTTTCTAAGTAGAGAGTTGGATGAAAAGATGTATATGATACAACCTAAAGGGTTCACATCCATAGATAAGTCTAAGGTGTGCAAACTTCAAAGGTTCATTTATGGACTGAAGCAGGCATCTTATAGTTGGAACATACATTTTGATAGGATGATTAAAATGTATGGCTTCATTAAGAATGAAGAAGAGTCTTGCATACACAAGTGGGCTAATGGTCCAGTTGTTGTATTTCTTGTATTGTATATGGATGATATTCTCTTGATCAAGAATGATGTTCCTATATTACAGAGAATAAAGATTTGGCTATTGTCATAATTCTTCATGAAAGACTTGGAAGAAGCTTCCTACATCCTAGGGATGAAGATCTATAGACACAGATCTAAGAGATTGCTCGGGTTATCCTAATCCATGTACATAGATACTATGCTGAAGTAGTTCAACATGGAGAATTTCAAGAAGGGCCATCTACTGATAGACCATAGAATTTCTCTCTTGAAGAGAGATTATCCGACAATACCTCAAGCGAGAGAGCGTATGAGTTGAATTTTATATGCTTCGATAGTGGATTCTATCATGTACGCCATGACATGTACGTAACCAAATGTAGCATACTTACTAGGGGTAGTGAGTAGATACTAGTTTGATCCAGGGGAGAACCACTGAAAGATTATTAAAACTATCCTAAAGTATTTAAGAAATACTAAGAACTAGTGACTTGTTTATGGTGAGTTGGATTTAAGACTTGTGGGGTTTACAGACTTTAGTTTTCAATCAGATCATGATGACAGTAAAAGTATATTGGGGTATATATTTATCCTTAATTATGGAACTATTTGCTGGAAGAGTTTCAAGCAACACACTATGGCCAACTCAGTTTGTGAGGCCAAGTATGTCGCTACATTAGATGTAGCCAAAAAAGCTGTATGGCTGAGGATGTTCATCATCAAGCTTGGAGTAGCACCCTCCCTTGATGGTCTAGTTTTACTCTACTACGATAGCTTTGGAGCTATTACTCAGGCGAAGGAACCGAAGGCACACCAGTGGATGAAGTATATTTTGTGTTGTTACCATCTTCTCCGAAAGATCGTGGATCAAGGTGACATCGATCTTTAGAAGATAGATGAAAGGAGAACCCGACCAACCCATTTACCAAGCTCTAGGGATATAGATGCAGCCAAAAAAATTGTGTGGCTAAAGAAGTTCATCACCAAGCCCAAAGTAGTACCCTCGCTTGATGGTCCAATTATGTTCTACTACAATAGCTCTGGAGCTATTGCTCAAATGAAAGAACTGAAGGCACAATAGTGGACGAAGCATATTCTATGTTGCTACCATTTTGTCCAGAAGATTGTGAATCAAGGTAGTGTCGACCTTCAAAAGATTGATGGAAAGAAAAACCTGGCCGACCCATTCACCAAAGCTATTACGGTGAAGGAGTTCGATGATTTCAAGATACTGTAACAATTGACTTTAGTCCAAGTGGAAGATTATTGGGAATAGTAGTCTAAATTCAATCATTAGTCTGTTGATGGTTGAGCTATTTTATATTTTTATATATAAATTATTAATAAATAAATATTATTTTGATATTTTTATCATAAATTTTTTACATCTTTTAATGAACTCTAATGTTATGATGAAGTTCTTAAGACTATCTAGAATCCATAAAGAAAGATTTATCGTTTAGTCATTAAATCTATTCACAATCAAATGATACATTGTTACCAAGGATGACAACATTTATTAAGTATGGGTCGTTATGTGTTATATGGATTAGTTATTCTCTTAACCAAGGAGTGTGGAGATACTAGTATGGCATGCAAGTGAGATATAAGGATACATCTACACTGAACATGACCAACTCTGAAACTTTCTACTATCAAGATTTGCTCCAAAGAGATATAGGTATAAGTTTTTCTCTAATCTGAGATCACCATGGTGACTTTCAAGTAACTCACTATGCTTTGGTGCTGGACTATCTGAATTTCTGATGTAGTAATGGAAGGTTTTTAGGCATAGTCAAGTACTTAAGAAGTCAGTGTGTATATCAAGATGGGATTGACTACTCATGGTTTCAGTAGTTATGTTCAATTGTATTTCAATTTAGCAAAGTCTTAGCTAGGGTAGTCCTTATGAGGAGTTACAGGATTGATTACATTGAGACACAATATGAATAATTTTTTCGGAGTTGGCAGTTTAACTTTGAGTGATTCTAAATATAGATGTCAAAGGAATAAATTATGTAGTAACCATATTCGAGTAGGTTCTCAATGTTGCGATTGTGACTATTTGACCTATCCGAACATCAGGTACCATTGCTAGATGGTCACATCGATCAGTATAGAAAGTTATTCCTATGCTACCGACTTAGGTTCAAACTTATGGAGTCACATATATTACAGATTTCTACCTGATCTGATGGCTGATAAAGAGTCCTACTAGACTGGAACTCTATGGTCAAAAGTTCCACTAGACTGAAACTCTGTGACCAAAAGTCCTACTACATTGGAAATCTGAGTTCAGCTTATTTGAGACTCTATGATTGAGAGTCCTTCTATTTTGGAACTCTAAGTCCTACTTGTTTGGAACTCTATAATCATGAGTTCCACTCATTTGGGATATTAGATGAAGAGTTCCACTGATTTGGAACTCTTCGATCAAGAGTTTCATATGGATGAGACTATTATCTGGATACCCATTAGATTTGGACTCTATGTTTATGAGAGATTTAATTAGTGATTTGATTATTAATTAACTTAATTTGATTGAGTAATGAGTTTTGTATTAAGTCCAACTGAATTAAATCTAGTTGAGTTTGACCTGATTAGGTTATGTGATGACCTAATCACTAAGGAGGTTTATTCCCTAATTTGATTAGGGGTTGGGCTTAATTAATTTTTGATTTGATTAAGATTTAATTAAGTTAATTAAATCTAAATAAGTTGGATTTAATTTGGTCTAATTAGACCTAGCCAAATTGGTTTGGATTGGATTTTAATTGGATATGAGATCACGACTATTTTGACTAGTCATCTCTCTAGCACCTTTGACCCTTTGACTTGCACCCATATTTCTCCATAAAAATTAGAGTTTTCATTTTTTTTTCCATGCATAAAGGACCTCATGCCCTCCCCTTTCTTACCCATAATGGATAGGCTCAGATTGGCTGCCATTTGAATTCAAATGAGATTTGAATTCAAATGAATAACCAACTAATCCTTATCCATCCTACATGCAATCTACACTTTGTTTGGTTTTTTGCTGATTTATAAGGGGTTAAAGGGTGGGGCATGTGCAAATGCAGAGGAGAGTCCTTCTCAGAGTTAAACACCTTTTTGCATGAAGAAAAATAGAGTTTTCTTGAGAGAAAAGTTCAAACCTAAGTAGCATAGGGTTTGGATGAGTGCTGCCCTAGGGTTTTGGCCTAGCATTCAGGAGGAGGTTCTATGAGTTGCAGGTGTCAAAAAATTATAGAATTTCTATTATAAACTCTACCTCTCCCCTACCTCTGCTGATGTTTTAGAGCATCCACAAAATCTATGGAGGGAGATCAAAGAGGTTTGATCAAAATCAGCCATCAAAGCTTTTAGCATTGAGCTAGCACTCAGAAGGAGTCGATCAGGACCAGAACCTCATGTGGATGATCCATGGAGGCCAGACGATCAATGTGGATGCATCATGATGAGAGGATCTTCCTAGCGATATTTTAATTATGGTTATCGACTACCCGCATAAGGTATCATGTTCTGAACATAAGGAATAGTAAATATGATTTACTGCATGTTGATTTCCTTTTTAGATTTTTCTATGCATATATGTCACATTTTGATCTTTGTTGTAGGATTTGATTGATCTAATCAATAGCTCATATAAATTAATTAGATTAATTTCTAAATTTTGCTGCATGATTTTTCAAAAATTTTTTGAAAGTAGAGCTAGACATCCTACATTGTTCCCATCAGTCCTATCCAAGTCTAAACAAAAATCCTGTTCAGCTTCTACCCATAATTGGGATCAAACCTTGCTAAGACTAAGTCGACCCCTTTGGATTGAGTTGACTCCTTTGAGACTGGGGTTGACTCCTTTGCATATTAACCATAAAATTTTGAGGCGTAGCTCTTTGTTTCTCTAAGACGGAGTCGATCCATCTGAAACTGGAGTTTCGACTCCTGCTGGATCCAAGTTGACTCATTTTAGAGCAGTGTCCACTCTCCTACGTGTTGGCTCCTGATAAGTACCATAAAATCATCTATAAAAGTATTAATTTATTAATTAATTTATATTTATTTTTAAAAATTAATAATCAATTTATACATATTTTTAAGAAATTAATATTTTTATTAATTAAAAATAATTAATAATTTAATTAAAAAATAATAAAAATAAAAAATAAAAAATTATTACCAATAAAAAGAGCTCATTTTTTTGATCATAATGAAATAAGTTTGAAGCAAATCAGAGCTAAAATAGACTAGATATGATTTTTTTAAAAAAAAATTAAAATAAAAAAGAAAAATGGCTCAGCCGACTCTGCAAGCCAAGCCAAGCTGTTAAAGCCACCTCAGCCATAGAAGCCACCAGCCAGTCCACAATCTAGGCATAGACCGTCAGCTCAGCGATAACCGACGAATCACGAAGCGACACATGGTGGACCAAAACCCATAAAAGGGTTTATAGAAAATATATAGCGGCTCATAGGGTATTTTGGTCTTTTCACTCAATGATAGGAAGCGCTGATTGGCTGCGGTGTATGGTGCAGTCGGTCCATGCAATCCATGAGAATAGTAAGTGTGCGATCGTGTGGCTGTGGATGCTTGCGATTAAGATCCGACGGTAGTGGTTGGTTCCAGTTTTAATTCAAACTCCAGGCTCCATCCGACGGTAGTGCTCAACCCAGAAGATGATCCAGCAGTTCAGAAAGCTCCCAAGTTGATTAAAACACCCAGAACTCAATCTGATGGCTAGATTTCTTTTTGATTAATGCAATCGGATGGCCAGAATTTAATTCAACCTGATCTAGGCTGATACACATCCGATTTTGGCATTTTTTGGATTGTTTGATCCATATCTGATGGCCAAATTTCATCCATGACTCTTTTTAATCCAAATTTCACTTAGATTTCTTGCTATTTTGATAATTAAAATATCCTTTAGTCCCACATTGCCTATAGAAAAACTCTCCAGTCTTTCAACACCTGTAAATAAGACCCTAGGCTTCCAAAATTTATTGTCTTCGGTCAAGATGAAGCTTTGGTATAGGGTAGAGTCAGGCTTTGGATTAGAGTCTACTTCAAAGCAACGAATGCCGAGAAGAAGAGTTGGACTTCTACACCATCTTTCTATCGATGCTGATCCAAGATCAGAGATCAGCCTATTTTAATTTTTTTAAAAAATTTTTATGTATTTAAATTATGAATCTTTTAGTTAGTACAATATTCATTTTTATTCTCTTTAATTTCATGCTCTTTATTTTTATTACAATTTAAATTCTATATTTAAATTATTACTCTTTATTTTACAGCAAGTAGATGCTAAGATCTAACTAGTAGATCTTAGTACCAAGTTTACTTTTTTACATAATTTAATTTTCAATTTATTTTTATTTTTATTTTCCAACTTCAAATTCTATTTACAAATTTTTTTTCTTTTTCTTTTCAAAAATCAAAGATTTCAAATTGAAAATACAACCTTTCCTATGGATTCGATCTGATTCACTGCTATCTACATATTTTTAATTATTTTAAAAAGTCAGATTAAACTGGTAAACACGGTATCTTAACGACAATATCGTGCTCTTATCAAGTTTTTGGCACCGTTGCCAGGGAAGACATGAAAATTAAATTTTTTGATTTCTTTAATTTTTTTTGTAAATAAATTATAAATAATTTTTTTTTTATTTTTTTGTTAATATTGCATACTAACTTTTTATTTATTTATTTTCCAAAAAAAAAGAAGAAAGAAAACATCTAATCTTATTTGGTGAGATCAATCCTAACCCTAGTCCTTTTTT
Source organism: Cocos nucifera (assembly GCA_006176705.1). Taxonomy (NCBI): domain Eukaryota; kingdom Viridiplantae; phylum Streptophyta; class Magnoliopsida; order Arecales; family Arecaceae; genus Cocos; species Cocos nucifera. The sequence goes on from QRFJ01001907.1 coordinate 19,219, forward strand.
TATTATTTATTTTATTTTTAAATTAATTTAAAAAATATCCACTTAAACCTATTAAAAGCTTCATGATAAGAGTAGAAATTCTAACTGCTTAAAGTATCCATCATATTAGTTTTTAATTTTATTTTGGTGATTGCTGGTGGCAAGGTGAGCTTTTCAAAATTCAATAAATTCCATGCATCTAGTTTAATTACAAAGAATCTTTTGCTTGAAAATTTGAATATGCATATCATATTGAATCAATTTAAGGGCGCAATCCATTAAACAAGATAAGGTGGAGATTTGATTATCCTTCCTTAGCCCACAAACAACCAACCCTCATACTGCATTAACCCAAACCTTAACTCTTAAAATCAATTAGACGTCAACCCTTAAGGATATTCGAGCTCAATAGGATAAGAAAACCTTAGAGTTGGATCGGGTTCAGATTAGTTAGTTACTTAGCATCTAAGGCAAGTGGTTCAAAGAAGATGGTTTTCAATTATTTTTGTTGTCTAACCTGACCAACTATTGGTGTCCAAGAAAAGTAACAAGCAGGAAACCTCCCACATCTTACACTTACCTGGCCAAGTCAGTTAACCAATCTTGAGCTTAGAGGGCTTGAAGGTGACCTTGACAATTAGGAGTTGTCTAGATCTAGGATAACTCTTGGTCAGGATTGCATGACCAACTTGATTGCTAACCAACATTATCATTAATTAAAACTATTTCTTCTCTCTCTTCTTAGATTTAGGACTCCTTAGGACTTCTTCTTTAGAACTTTTATTTTTTTTTCTTTTTTCCTCTTCAAAAATAAAATAAAATAAAATAAAAATTAAAATAAAAATTAAATTAAATTAAATTAAACTAACTAAAAAATATTAAAAATAATAATTAAATTTAATTAAAAATAATAATTAAAATAATTAAAATAAATTTAAAAAATATTTTTTTTAAAAAATAATAATATAATAAAAGAAATATAATATACATAAAAAAAATCTAAAAAAATTTGAACCATATATTAGGGTTACACTAACACATGCATGATAGAAAATCGCTTTTTTTGATTTAGTTGAACTTAATTGAATGGTTGATTCATATTAAACCTGATAATCAAATGGCTTACCTGAATCTAATAGTCCAAAAATTAGATAAAGTTGACCTTCTTATCTAGAAATTAGATCAACTCCTAATCCTAGGTCAACAATCTTCTGCATAATTCACATCACCTTCCAATTATCAATTTTGTTTTATTTATGCTAGCCCAATCCATCATGTGAATGAATGTCCTATTACTGCATAGTTTCCACATTTTATCCAAGAATAAATTCAAGCTGCTCAAGGTTACTCTAAATTAATTAATGACCTATTTTCAAATTCATATAATTGAGATTGGAGCAATCACCATAATTTTTCTTAGACATCGTAACAGACTCAAGCTCAGACCCAAATTTTACCTATCCAAAACTATTAAAATAGGCCCCAATACCAAAACTATGTCTATAATAATGGTCAGCCTAGTCAGTTTATCCAATCATCATATAACAACCAGCTATCATACCCACCTTTTCAACAGACCAATCTAGCTGATGATAGATTTAACCAATTTCAATAATTAATTCTGAATCAACAACAATCGATCTTGACTCAATAAGAATCTATCACCAAGCTACAAGCTCAAATAGGATAATTAGTTGAGTCTAACATGAGGAGAGAACTAGATCAACTATCGAGCCTACCAATTTCAAACAACCCACCAAATATCCACCAACCATCTGGACCAAGTTATCAATTTAATATCTCACTTAATAATCCCAAATTTGAGAATGCCAAAGTAATTCCTAAACTTAAAAGCTATAGGATTCTTATAGACCCATACCAAGACTAGATGAGAGAAGCTAGTACTAATGCTAGCCAAAATAAAAATTTAGAAAAATATGATAGTACTGAGACTAACCACATAGAAGAATCTAAGCCCAGAACTAGTACTCATACTGATTTTAATTTAAATGAGATAGACATAGGAAGAAAGAGAATAGATGATTTATCCGAGACTTATAAATCTAATGTCCTATTCCCTTCAACTCTAGAAGCCAATTCTTCTTACAAAAATCAACAGGCATGTAATGAAGTATCAATGGAGTTGTTTAAGCAAGATCATATTAATTTATCTTCAGAATTAAACCCATCTTTAGACACCCTTCCAGTACCCAGTGCATTAAACTTAACTCCTAATTCAAAAACTCCATTCACGAGTATTTTAGAAGAACAAATAGGAGAAATTCTTGAAAAACAAGGGTCTGAGAATGGGGTCACAAATTATGCCTCTAAAATTAACAATGATTATATCAATAAAAGAATAAGAAATTATCTTTTTGAGATTGATAATTCAAAATAATTGAAATTTGACAATCCAGTATTTGACACTATATAGTAAGCTGCATTATGCCTGGCTAAAGATGGTAAACTTAGCGCTTGTTGGTTGACAATCCAATATTTAGTTTTCTTTATCTTTTCAGTTGATTTTCTTTTTAGGATAATTAGAATAAGTTGGAGGGAGAGCTTAAATTTTCAAAGGCATATGCTGGACCAAATACATTAAGTCAGGTGTATTCTTTCATATTCTTTATTACATTCTTTATTTTTTCTTCTCCATTGAAGACAATGTTGATTAAGTTGGGGAAAGAAAAATAAAAATTTTAAAATTTTAAGTCCTCAAAAAATGTTAGTATTTAGTATTTAGATACCTGATTATGCTTAAGAATCAAATTAAACTAAGCATTTTTAAAAGAAAATTGGTGCACAGATCAGAGAATCTATGAGATATTGAGGAATCAAGTATTAAGAAAATCCAATAAAGAGTTAAGTCATCTAGAACATAAAAAGTCTTTTCTTTGAGCATTTTTAATTTTTTCTACTAGCATCAAAGAAAAGTCTACTTTTTATGGGCTTGTGTAGGGTAACTATACATTTCTTCATATAAAAAAATTTATTAAAATAAAATAGTTTTCGGTACTTCTCATTGAGTAATCAAACCTCTTTGCCTAAGCAAGCATTGAGTTTTGCATCAAAAGATGGAAAGAGCAAAGAAGCGCATTGTAAAGCTAGTCTTAACTTGTAGCCTATTTGATTCAAGCTAGTAAGTTCGAGGGGTATTCTATACCTAGTGCCCTAAACTCAACTAGTTTGGAAGTCATTGGCCTAAGACTCACTACATGAATCAAATAGAAAGCTTAAGAGATTATGACATAAAATAGTAGTACAATGTTAAAATAATAATAATAATAATAATAATAAATAAAAGATGAAAGTAACAATACACTTGCCCATATAAAAGTTTAGATGATTCAGAGATAAATATGGAATAATTTAAAAAAAATTAATATTCTTTACTTAATTTTTTATTGGTAAATATTAATATCCCAATGGTATATCTCACTTATACTCTATTGAATATCAATGGCTATTTTGAAAACTACTTGGATAAAATTTGAAACTCTAATGTTAAAAGATATCTAAAACTAAATTCTTTCTTTACTCGAGGATGAGAAAAGCTTAATTTAGAAGGAGTGATAAGTACCATAAAATCATCAATAAAAATATTAATTTATTAATTAATTTATATTTATTTTTAAAAATTAATAATTAATTTATATATTTTTAAAAAATTAATATTTTATTAATTAAAAATAATTAAAAAATAATAAAAATAAAAAATAAAATATTATTATCAATAAAAAGAGCTTATTTTTTTATCATAATAAAATAAGTTTGAAGTAAATCAGAGCTAAAATGGACTAAATATTAATTTTTTTTAAAAAAAATTAAAATAAAAAAGAAAAATGGCTCAGTTGGCTCCGCAAACCAAGTCACCAAGCCAAGCCAAGTTGTCAAAGCTGACTCAACTGCAAAAGCTGCCAGCCAATCCATGATCCAGATGTTGACCGCCAGCTCAGCAACAACCAGCGAATCACGGAGCGACACGTGGTGGACCAAGACCCTTAAAGGGTTTACAGAAAATCTATCATAGCTCATAGGGTATTTTGGTCTTTTCACTCAATGATAGGAGGCGCTAATTGGCTGTAGTGTGCAGTGCATCCAGTCGATGCGGTCCATGAGAATAATAAGTGCATGATCGTGCAGCTATGGTTGCTTGCAGTCAAGATCCGATGATGGTGGTTAGTTCCAGTGTTAATTCAAACTCCAGCATCCAGTCGATGCGGTCCATGGGAACAGCAAGTATGCGATTGTGCAGCTATGGTTGCTAGTAGTCAAGATCCGATGGCGATGGTTGGTTCTAGTTTTAATTCAAACTTCAGGCACCATCCGATGGCAGTGCTCAACCCAGAAGATGATCCAACTATCCAAGAAGCTCCCAACTTGATTAAAACACCTAGAATTCGATTTGACGGCCAAATTTTCTATTGATTAATGCAATCGGATGGCCAAAATTTAATTGGACCAGATTTGGACTGATACACATCAAATTTTGGCATTTTTGGATCATTTGATCCATATCTGATGGCCAAATTTCATCCAAAGCAATAGAATTCATCCAGAAATCTTTTTAATCTAAATTTCACTCAAATTTCTTCCTATTTTGATGATTAAAATATCCTTTAGTCCTACATTTCCTACAGAAAAACTCTCCAGCCTTCCAACACCTATAAATAAGATTTCAGGCCTCCAAAATTTATTGTCTTTGGTTAAGGTGAAACTTTGGAATAGAGTAGAGCCAGGCTTTGGATTAGAGGCTGCTTCAAAGCAACGGATGCCGGAAAGAAGAGCTAAACTTCTACACCATCTTTTTGTTGATGCCGATTCAAGATAAGAGATCAGCCTATTTTAATTTTTTTTTAATTTTATGTATTTAAATTATGAACCTTTTAATTAATATAATATTTATTTTTATACTCTTTAATTTCATACTCTATATTTTTATTGTAATTTAAATTCTACACTTTAATTATTGCTTTTTTTTTACTACAAGTAGATGCTATGATCTAACTAGTAGATCTTAGTACCAAGTTTACTTTTCTACATAATTTAATTTCCACTTTACAATTTTAATTTTTAATTTCCAACTTTAAATTCTATTTTTAAATTCTTTTCTTTTTTAAAAAAAATCAAAAATTTCAAATCTAAAATACTACCTTCCATACGGATTCAATCCGACTTACTATTGTCTACATATTTTTAATTATTTTAAGAAGTTGGATTAAACTGATAAATACTGTGTCTTAACGACAACATCATGCTCTTATCAACTCCCTTTAATCTATTGGATTTTCTTCATCTTTTCTCCAAGACTTGGAAGTACCCACTTCTATAATCTCCACCTTGGTGCCCCTAAGTCTTGGCAAACCTGACAACAACTTTCTACATGATCTTGCTGTCGCTGCATAACCTGACAGTCCTTTATGCGAATATTCTTGCCACCACCAACCTTCTTCTACTTCTGATCTTTCTTGGAGATCTTTGGGATGATCTCCTCTATAGCTGAAGGTCCTTGCTTGCTTAGCACCACCTTAGACTTTATTGTAGGCTTTCTTCTGCTCGGTAGCTGCAGCACTTACTTGCTGCACCTGATGTTTCCCCTAACATGGTCTCCTTAGAACCACACCTCTACACCTACATACTCTGCTCCACATGGATCTATACAATACTAGCACTGGTGCTAGAATATCACTCCTTCCTCTGCACCCCTCCGTTCTGAACTCATGTCAAAACTTACTTAACCTGTGAAGCCATCTCTACTCGGTGCTTCACATGAAACTGAAGTCCATCTAATGTTGTAGAAATCAATCTTATAGCTAAGGCCAACCATCCATAACTATCCTGTTGAGCCTACCACTACAAAAATCTAGACTATTAGCGATGGCTAAGCGCCATCGCTAATAGTCGATCTACTGTCACTAATAACCCCATTGTTGCTAATACCATTATAAAATCTAATCTAAAAAATTCTTATCATTAATTACCATTATTAGTGATGACGAAACTAGCCATCGCTAATAAGACTATTAGCGATGGCTTTTGAGATGAAAAAATTCTATCTCTAATAATTTTTTAACATTTAAATTATTTTTTTAAAATATTAATGATAGCAATATCGTGGCTAATATTGTCACTAATAATTAATAGTGATAGAAAATACTATCGTTAATACCATCTCTAATACTTTTAAATTTTTAAATCAAATAAAAAATATTTTAAAAAATATTAGCAATAGCATTTTTGTGGCTAATGCCATCACTACTAATTATTAGCGATAAAAAATGCCATCACTAATGGCATCTCTAATTTTTTATAATTTTTAAATAAAGTAAAAAAAATTATTTTAAAAAATATTAGTGATGGCACATTCATTTCTAAAGCCATCGCTATTAGTTATTAGCGACGACACTTACCATCACTAATATCGATGCTAATAGTTTATTTTTATTTTTTTAAAAAATTAATAATAATACTTTTTAATTTATTTTAATTAATTATAATAAATTATGATTCATAATACCTATTATAATTAAAATTTAAAGATAATTTGATAATCAAAAATTTAAAACTAATTATATTTTATTAAAGATATAAATTTTATAATTTTTTTATAGGTAGTATCAAAAAATATAATACATCAAAAAAAAAATAGGTTTGATCCTCATTGTCACCCAACTTCTCCTCCTCTTGCTCCTCTCTAGCAGTTGGTGGATGAAAGTCGAATGTCCCAGCATCCTATAACGAAAAAAATAAAATAATATTAGTAAGTTTTGATACAGAGGCATATCTTTTAATACACTACTTTGATTCTTGAACAGATTATTCCTATACATTCAATTTGATGATATGGAGCTATAGACATCCGTAGCCCATCAATTGGAAGGTTAGATTAAATTTTTAGCTCCTAAATCTCTTTTTCTGACTGAAACCTAAATATACAATGCTTCTAAATATAAAAACTTAAAATAAGTAAAAAAAATTAATAATATAATTATCTAATATGATGGTTGGGATGATGAGTCCAACTGATTGTGTAGCAATGTGTTTTGGAGAAGCTCCATGACCATATCATGGATGGCATCCTAGAGGCCCTGAGGTCGCTAGCCCAAAAGCCTCTGTACTACCTCCTCCATATGCACTTCGCTCTAGATCTAGGACATCAAGACTTGTGAGAATGTCGAAAGATATCGAGGTGGTGAAGGGTCAAAGCTATGACTAAATCTTATGACCCAACTCCTACTCACCCTCTCGATGGTGCAAACCCATCCCTCAAGATCAAGGGAGGGCTGAGAAGATTGATCATCATCGTACCTCTCAACAACGTACTCCACACAATGCATTTGCATAGTTTAGAAATATATTAGTTCTAATATAAAAATTAGATTCTATAATAACTTAATTAGTAAATAAAGTTTGAAATTCTTACCATAATCTATCGTAACGTAAAATCTAAATAGTCATCAGTCCTCCTAGATTAGTGTATGACTCACCATTACTGAAGCTGATTTGATGGACGATCCAGCTACCATTTCTACAATAAGTAAATAATAAAATTAAATTAACTAAATTATGCATATAATAGTTTTTATAGTTCTAGTGAAAAGTTTTGGTATTGATCTTTTATTAGTCTATTAGCCACAACAAATGTTTGCCGATTGAGCTGCCCCTGTGCTTGATCAAATCCTGCTGGGCAGCTCGATTCTGTCGAGCCCTTTACCACCACCAGAGTACTTTTTGCTACTCTACTAGTCATAGAGGGCTTGCCATGTCCTTCCATATCCTGTGATCCATGAAGGACCTCTAATTCGATAGTGACTAGGAACCAGAGTGCTGAATGGTGGACTGCCTATGGTTGTAGAGGCCATCTCGGAGCCTTCGTATGGCCATCTCCTTGAAGGTCTGAGGGCTAGCCTCCTCATCCTGAGAAGTTTTGAATCAATAATAATTCTACAGGATAGAAACAAGCGTTTATTAATATGTAATTAAAATATCAGTGTATTAAGATAGAATAAATTAAACTAGTTTTGATTTATCAGAAACATCTCTCGGGCTACATCACGAGTTCCCAATGGCCAACTTGAGAAATCATTCATCGAGCCCGGCATCAATTGGCATACGATCTCGGTAGTGACATGAGATATGAAAGGCTCTCTGAATGTGCTACAAAATTAATTTCAAAGAATAAATGTTAATTCTAAAATTACTAAATTATAAATATATTAATTGACTATGTAGTACTTACGAGTAGCTCTGGATATGGATGATCTACCTATCCTCTAACCGAGTTGAAAGTGCCGCGAGTTGGGCAGGTCCTCAACCATGATGCTGTGTCTAAGAGCTAGCGGTCGCTACTACAAAGATTTATTTATGGACTCAAACAAGCATCTCGGAGCTGGAATGCTCATTTTAATGATGTAATCAAATCATTTGATTTCATCAAGAATGAGGAGGAATTCTATGTGTTCAAGAAGGTCAGTAGGAGCATTGTTGTCTTTCTCGTACTATACATGGATGACATCCTCCTGATTGAAAATGATATTTTCATGCTAACATCGGTCAAGATATAGTTATCTAAGGAGTTTTCTATGAAAGACCTAGGAGAAGCATCTTTTATTTTAGGGATTAAGATATATAAAGATAGACTGAAGAGTATGTTGGGTCTCTCACAGAAGATGTACATAGAAAAGATGCTAAAGAGGTTTAGCATGGAGAACTCCAAAGGGGACTAGTGCCCTTCAAACATAGCATTCATCTCTCTAAAAGAATGTACCTCAATACACCTGGGGAGATTGAATGCATGAGCAAGATCCATTATGCTCAGCAATAGGGAGCATCATGTATGCTAAGCTATGTACACTACCTGATATTGCACATGCTATATGTCACAAGTAGGTATCAGTCAAATTCAGGTAAAGAACACTGGATTTCTATAAAATGTATCCTTAAGCACTTGAGAAGGACTAAGGACATATTTTTGATTTTTGGTAATGGAGAACTCTAGGTCCAAGTGCATACAGACTCTTACTTTATGTTTGATATAGATGATCGAAAGTCAAATTTTGAAAGTCTATTCCTATGCAATGGTGGTATTGTAAGCTAGAAGAGTTTCAAGTAGATAGTGATAGCAGACTCCACCATGAAAGTAGAGTACATTGCTGCCTTGAAAGCTACAAAGTAAGCATTTTGGTTCAAGAAGTTAGTTGCAAAGCTCAAAGTGATGCCATCATATGCCATCCTTCTATATTGTGACAATAATGGCACCATAGCTCTAGTTAAGGAGCTGAGGTCTAACCAAAAATTCAAGTACATCGAGTGGTGATTCCATCTCATCCGTGATTACCTCGAGAAAGAATATGTTGAGGTCAAGAGAGTCGACACCACAGACAATACAGCTGACCCACTAATGAAGCCTTTAGGCTAGCAGAGATTGAAGCCCACCTTGAGAAGATGAGACTTAGATTTATAGCCAATTGGCTTTAAGTCAAGTAGGAGTTTGTTAGATGAGTGCCCTAGAAGCCAAATTGGTCAACACTTGCAAATACTTTCTAGAAGCATTTTTATAATTTTGACTTATAATTAATAAAAGAATTATTTATTCTATCACATTGTGTATAATGTATCTATGATACATCCATTGAGTTAACATGAATGATAACACATATTTTTAAGAGTTGAAAATTTAAGGTATGTGTTATCATAATTAACACATAAACTGCTCCCGATTGTAGGATCATCATGAGAATGGTGATCAATCTGAAAGATCAGTATATGACCACTTTCTTAGGATGGATGAGTGTTGAGTTTATGGTATGGAGACACCAGAGCAAGAGCACGAGTACTTATTAATAATAAGGACACTGAGCATGACGATCTCGTGCAGTCATAAGAAAGTTTATCTTCTCATCGATGACTAGCTTGATGCTACTATCGTATGTCTGGTTCTTTGATCTGAGGTGCATCGATAGTTCATTTTGAGTTTATTATAGTTTGACTACACCATATCTTGGTCTCCTAGCCATTTGGAATTTTGAGGTGTATGTTGGTTATAGCATGTTCATTGTAGGAATTGGATCGCACCAATATGAGATCTATCAATCTCGATAGAAGAGCAGTCCTATAATGATCATAAGATCGAGTCCTAAAGCCCATGGCCATATATAGTGTGAAATAATAGAAAAAAATTTCTATTAGGATTTCTTATCGGACTCAAATCAAATGATTCATTCATATGATATGTGTAGGGTCTGACGAGTTACCTTGACCTAGACCCTGTTGCAATAAATCAGAAAGATTACAGAAGGAGAAAGTCAGGCTCAATCGTGTGCTAGCATGATTACAGTGGCAACCCATCAGAACTAAAAGTGAACCATTCAGTGCAGCTACCTATGTGATTGGATTCTTCTATCTTGAGCCTCGACAGGATTAGGGTTAAGGTAAACTCGTCAAACCCAATATCAGTCATATGAACTAATCATTTAATTTGAGTCCTATGTGAAACCTTTATAGAAACTCTTTCTATCATCTTCACTCTACCATGGCCATGGGCTTATGGATTCGATTCTCATGATCATCATAGGACTACTCCTCATCTATTGAGGTAGATAGATCCCTTATTGGTGCAATCCAATTCCTATAATGAACATACTATAGCCAACATATACCTTAGGATTCTGAATGGCTAAGAGATCGAGTTATGATGTAGTCAAACTATAACACCCTCAAGATGAATTACCGATGCACCTCAGTTCAAAGAACCAGACACACTACTGCAACATCGAGCCAGGCATCGATGAGAAGGTAGACTTTCTTATGAATGCTTAAGGTGGTCATGCTCAATGCCCTCGTTCTCTAACGAGTACCTATACTCTCGCTCTGGTGTCTCCACACCGTAGACTCAAGACTCATCTACTCAAAGAAAGTGATCGTACACTAACCTTCTAGATCAATCACCATCCTCATGATGATCCTATGGTCGGGAGCAGTTTATGAGTTAATTATGAAAATTCATGTCTTAAATTTTTAACTCTTTGAAAATATGAATTATCATTACCATTAACTCAAAGGATGTATCACATACACTTTAAATACACACTATGATAGAAAATAATTCTTTATTAATTTATAATCAAAATTATAAAATTATCCTTAGAAGTGTATTACAAGTGTTAGCCAATCTGACTTCTAGGACACACATCTAACAAACTTCTACTTGACCTAAAATCAATTGACTATAAATCTATGTCCCATCTTCTTAAGGTGGGCTTCGATCTTCTGCTGACCTAAAGGCTTCATTAGTGGATCTATCGCAGTGTCCGTGGAGTCGACTCTTTTGACCTTGATGTAACCCTTTTCAAGGTTATCGTAGATGAGGTAGAATCATCGTTCGATGTGCTTAAATTTTTGGTGAGACCTCGGCTCCTTAGCTAGGGCTATGATGCCATTATTATCGCAGTACAGAGAGATGGCATCTGATGGTATCACTTCGAGTTCTACGATGAACTTCTTGTATCAGAATACCTTCTTTGCAGCTTGCAATGCAGTGATGTACTCTACTTTCATGGTAAAATCTGCTATCACAGTCTGCTTGAAACTCTTCCAACTGACAACACCATCATTACGCACAAACAGACTACCAGATGTTGGCTTTTGGTCATCTATATCAGACATAAAATCTGAGTTTGTATAACACTAGACCTGGAGTTCTCTATTACCAAAAATCAAGAACATATCCTTAGTCATTCTCAAGTACTTAAAGATACATTTCACAGAAGTCCAATGCTCTTCACCCAGATTCGATTGATATCTACTCATAACACTCATAGCATGGACGATATCAGATCGTGTACATAGCATGGCGTACAATAGGCTCTCGCATAAGGGATCTTGCTCATGCATTCAATCTCCTCAGTGTGTTAGGACACATCTTCTTGGAGAGATAAATGCTATGTCTGAACAGCACCAATCCCCTCTTGGAGTTTTTCATGCTAAACCTCTTTAGTACCTCCTCTATGTACATCTTCTGTGAGAGACCCAGCATCCTATTTGATCTATCCCTATAGACCTTAATTCCTAGAATAAAGGATGCTTCTCCTAGGTCTTTCATAAAGAACTCTTTTGATAACCACATTTTAACTATGGTCAACATGGGAATATCATTTCCAATAGGCAGGATGTCATCCACATACAATACGAGGAAGACAACAGCACTTCCACTGACCTTTTTGAATATACATGATTCCTCCTCATTCTTGATAAATTCAAATAATTTGATCATATCATTGAAATGAGCATTCCAGCTTTGAGATGCTTGCTTAAGTCCATAGATGGACCTTTGCAGCTTGCAAACCTTATGATCAACATCACTGAATGTGAAACCTAGTGGCTGTTTTATATAGATATCTTTCTCAAGATATCCATTTAAGAAGGTCGTTTTCACGTCCATCTACCATATTTCATAATCAAAATAGGCTACAATAGCAAACAATATGCGGATGGATTTTAGCATGGCTACTAGCGAGAAGGTATCATGATAGTCAATATCTTCGCACTGACTATATCCTTTCACCACTAACCTAGCCTTGAATGTCTCCACATTTTCATCTGCACCTATCTTTCTCCTGTATATCCATTTACATCCAATAAGTACTATACTTTCAGGTGGATCTACCAAGGTCCAGACTTGGTTTGAGCACATTGAATCAATCTCTGACTTCATTGCCTCTAACCATTTCTCGAAGTTAATATCTAATATCACCTCATCATAGATTTTGGGATCATCACCATGAACCCCATTTCTCATGAGGAATATTTTTTCTACATCCTCTGAAATAGTACCTAAGTACCTTTCAGAAGAATGAAAAATCCTTTCTGATCTATGAGGTGGAGGAGGTCATGATTGGATTGGCTCAATCTGATTGAATTTTATAGGATCCTTAGCTCATTGCTCTTAGGAGACTTTCTCCTCGAGCCTAATCTGCCTTTCAATGCCACCATCTTGAATAAACTATTTTTCAAGGAAGATGGCATGTCGATTGACAATCACATTATGGTCTTTCGAAATGTAGAAATAATATCCTAATGACTCTTTAGGATATCCTATAAACCGAGCTCTAAAGGACCTATACTATAACTTATCCGCCTGTTGTCTCTTGACAAGAGCTGGACAACCCTAAATTCTGAGGTGACTCAGACTTTGTTTCTTACCATGCCAAATCTCATACGGTATGATAGAAATGGTTTTAGAGAAAATCCTATTTAGTAAATATATAGCGGTCATTAGACTATGTCCCTAAAGAAACTTAGGGAGGTCCGTGAAGCTCATCATAGATTGGACCATATCTAATAAGATCCGATTTCTCCATTCTAAAATTCTGTTAAGTTGAGTTATTCCAGGTAGAGTTCATTGAGACACTATGTCATTTTGCTTAAGATATTCTAAAAATTTCCGACTAAGGTATTCACCTCCTCGATCTAATTGAAGAATCTTAATAGATTTTTTGATTTATTTTTCTACTTCATGTCTGAATTTTTTGAACTTTTTAAAAGCTTCAGATTTATGTTGCATCAAATACACTATCCATATTGAGATAAATCATCAATAAAGATGATGAAGTAGACATAGTTGCCTCTAGCCGATACATCAAATGAGCCGCACACATCAGTATGTACTAGGGCAAGTAGTTCTATGGCCCTTTCTCCATGTCCTATAAAAGGAAGCTTGGTCATTTTGCCATGAAGGCATGATTCATAAATCGGATATGACTCGAAAGTCAACAAACTCAATAGTCTGAATTTCTTCAATTTGTTAATCCTATCTTCCGCTATATGACCTAGTCTAATGTGCCATAGATACCTATCATTTAGACTATCCCTAGGTCATTTCGATCCTATGGCATTCACGTTTTGCTTGATATTGAAAATAGAAACGTCAATATGTAACTGATAGAGATCATTTATAAGGAAATCACTTATAATTTTATTTTTTTCATAAAGAATATTATAATGGTCCTTAAGAAAACTAATTACATAGCTTTCCTATGCTAAACATGAAACAAAAATCAAATTCTTGCTTGTTGCAGGCACATAAAAATAGTCTCTAAGAACTAAATCTAGTCCTAATGATAATCATAGAGGATAGATTTTTACAGCCACTATAGCAACTCTTGCTCCATTCTCGATGCATAGGATCATCTCACCATCCCTCAGCCTCCTGCTATCCCCAAGATCTTGCATAGAAATGCATACGTGAGCACTAGAACAAGAGTCAAGCACCCAACTGGATGTAGAAGAAATCATAAGATTAGATTCTATAATGAGCATACCTCCAGAAGGACCTGCCTCCTTCTTGTTCTTCAGGCTGGCTAGGTACAAGGGGTAGTTTCACTTTCAATAATCGTTTGTGTTGCAATGAAAATATTTTTCTTTATCAATGGCCTTCTTCTTCGGCTCTACCTTCTTCTTCTTTCCACCATCTACCTTTTGCTTCTTCACGGACTTCTTCTTTTCAAAAGACTTTCTCTTGGAAGAAGTCTGCTCCATAGCAAGTACTAAGCCTTTAGAACCTTTCATAGAAAGCTCAGTAATAACCAGCATATTCATAAGTTCTGCCAGAGTATTATGTAGTTTATGCATATGGTAGTTCATGATGAACTGTCCATATGCATCAGTCAAAGATTGCAGAATTATATCAATCTACAAATCCTTGTCCAACTTGACACCGAGCTTCTCAAGCTTATCTAAGTCCTTGATCATCATCAGATAATGATCTTGGACCGACTGTCCATCATATATTAGAGTGTTAAAAAGTCTTCTAGTGACTTGATATTTGGTTGTGTGACTTTGTTCACCAAACAACTCTTGCAAGTGAGCCAACATTTGGTGGCTAGTCTTAATGTCTTCATGTTGATGCTGGAGCTCATCAGACATCAAGCCCAACATATAATACCTGACTTTGTTATCATCATCCATTCACTTCTCTAGAGATGCTCTCTAATCTACAGATGGATGGACTGGTAAAGTGGGAGGATCCTATTCCAACACATGAGTCAACTTCTTAAAATCCAAAATAATTTTGAAGTTTCAGAGCCAATCCTTGAAGTTGGGTCCAGTCAGTCTATAGATATCCAAGATATGGGCTAGTGGGTTGGATGCAGACATTTTTCTATAAAGATTTAAAGTTTTTAGTTAGATATTATAATTAGAATTAATTAATTTACTTAAAAATTTTCTTTTTTAAATAAATTAGGCTCTCACTATTTTCTCAGATCCCTACACTCCCTGGGTAGAGATGCAAAAATTATTACAATCAATTAATTTCTAGTAGATGGTGTAGTCCCACTGACTGGCTCATCACCTCATCTAACAGTTACTGATGATGGATCAATCGATGAGTGGACAATTCTTATCCAATAATTTTTTAATCATGGTGCACCTAATCCTAATCTCTAATTCATGAATCTCACCATGTCTGAAATATTGATCCACTCCTTAGTTAAGTTAAACCCACCATTCGCATGAATTGGACTCCTGATTGGATCCCTCACCATATCCAAAATATTGAGTCCAACCCATCCTCCAACCCATAGTACCCAATGCCTAATAGATATGGTTGCATCTTCTCGGTGTAGCTGAACCACTATAACAAGCCGAGACAATCAACCTCGAGAAGGGCTCACACATCTACAATGGTGGAAGACCAATTGACTTAATCTTTTCTTAGAAAGATTCAATTTAGGTCTTTTATACTTGACTCAGTCATAACGATTATGACAAGCCTAGTGGCATGGATTAGCTCGAACTATTAGCCATCTCAAATCAGAATTAAATTGACACAAATGGTCAGATAAGTGAGACCGATGGAAGGGATATGCCATTAACTCGATAAGAATGTAATTAGGTCGAGTAGTACTCAATTAAAAATCAATCGATCATATCTACCAAACTTATCTTAGACACCAAATTATCAAATCAAAACTAATTAGATTAGCCTATAATCCAAGCTTGAACCATGGAGCTAAATTAGATCTTAATTGGATCGATCATATGTGGCTGTGAGTCAAACTTGACCCAGACTTACAACTATTGGGCTGATCAATTCTAAGTACTCTTGATCCCACCTAACCAACTTTTGATTTGGTTTGATCAACCGCTAGACCTAATTGAGCTTCCCAAGCCCAAACCCAATTTCATAAAAATATCTTAGATCTAAAAATTTTTAATTTTAGATCTAATTAGTTTTATAATCTTAATGCTTAATTAAGTTTGGGTTCATAAATAAAAAATATGTATCAAAATTTTAGGGTTTTAGGATATAGGATTTTACAGAAAAATAAGTTCTAATTTTTGATTAAGGACGAACGCGCAGCAGTCTTACACGCCATAAGAACACCCTATTGAATGAAAGGAGAGGGCCTTTAAATCCTACTTTATTCTTATGATCGGACGTCCAAGGAAAATACTTTAATCAAAAATATAATTAAAACTACAAAACTAGTTAGATCTAGATCATATATCATATATATAATTAATGATCTAACTAATACATGCTTTGTATACATCTTATGTATCATTACTAAATTAAACATGCATATTTTTTAGATCTAAAATATCATATATAATATCTAAAAGATAGATTTAAATTTGATCATATCAAAATAAAACTATTCTAGATAATTTATAGAACTATTCTATAACTAGTCTAAACATGCATCTTTTCATATCACATATAAATAAATCAAAAATTAAAAACTTTATTTTTTATTTTTTAGATCTTATTATAATAATTATAATATCATAAAAATAGATATTAAATAGATCTAAAATTATATTTAATCAAATTAACAACATGATTATACTAGACTACACATAGAACTATTCTAGTCCCAGTCTAGTCATGCATCTCATACATATTAGATCAAAATGATTTAATTTTAATTTTTTAATTTTAGACCTAATCATATCTAATATGATATCTAAAATTTTTTAATATCAAATAAAAAATAAAAATTAAATTAAATCTAAAATAGATCCAAAGAACTGTAACCTAGCTCTGATACCAGTTGAAGGAAAAACCTATTTTCCCGGCACAGGATCATTCAAATTTGATTGGATCTAAAGAAATATTTTAAATTTTTTTTCTAAAATTCTAATCAAATCTAAAACTTCTCAAATCTAATCATAAATATCTAATATTAAAATTTAAAATAAAATTAAATTAGATTTAATTTTAAGTATCTGATTTGGTAATCTAATTATCCTACGATGATCCTGTTGATTCCTGAGGTTCTGGAAGGAGCCATGCACATGCCTAGCCTCTACTAATATCCACTTAAGTAGGATCTAAATGTCTTCTCCTCATGAATCTCTCTTTCAAAAATTAGATCTCAATCTGACTTGAAAAGCCTTCAAAATGACTTCTGAGGGCAGTCTGTTCGTCTCACGAACACCATCGCGTAGATGCTGAATTATGTGCCAAAAACCTTAGACCTTCAACTCAAATTTGTACCTAAATTTTTGGGCATGTATAAGAGAGGGAGAGATAGGATAAAGGAGGCATGGATATCAAAGAAAAGGCTCCTTTGAGTGTGAGAAAAATAAATTACATTGAGGCAATTTCATGAAAAGAGTTCTTATACTAGACATAGCGCCATAAAGAGTCCCTTTTTGACCAAAAACCTTATTAATTTGACCATTGGGACTCTTGAACCTGATCTCCATGAAAATCTTCAGATCCCATCTAGTTTTGATGCCAAAAATCCATCTAGAAGGTGGCAGCATGAAAGGATAAGGAAGAGTCCATGTGCATCTAGGACTCTTCCCTCAAGAGTTTGATCCAAATCAAACTCTATCAAAACCCTATCTAGGCACCTCCAAAAATCAAAAAATTTTGCACACCCAAAGTATAACTCATGCCTATCACATATCTAAAAGTTAGAGCAAAATGATTTCTAGAAATATTTCTAAAATTTTTTGATCATGTGACCCTCAATTCTCTCAACTGGGTCAACTATTGATCCTAGTCTGATTGCACTAGGAATGAATTTAATTTTAATAATTAATCTAATATGGACTTATTCTAGTCAGATAAAAATAAACTCATTCAAGATATAGAAATGAGTCAAATCAAATTTCTCTTGATTGCGATGAATCAGAAAGATTACAGAAGGAGAAAGTTAGGCTCAATCGTGTGCTAGCACGATTACCTTGAACCTGATTGGATCTAATCTAAATAAATCAAACTAAGTTAGCTCAATTTATGACATTAAGATCTAAACCCTTGTTTATGTGATCTAGTTAGGTTCAGCTCTATATGGTAACGAGACATGTCATGATCTCCATCATCGACATCATCAAAACACCTTTCAATGGACCAAAACATTTCTGATTCGTACAATTAGAATGATCAATCATCAAAATCATTCTAATTGCTTCCAAAATCCACCAGTGACATCTAGCAGTATATGGTGCTAACCCATTAGAATTGAAAGTGAACCTCTTAGTGCAGCTACCTATGTGATTGGGTTCTTCTATCTTGAGCTCCGATGGGATTAGGGTTAAGGTGAACTCATCAAATCCAATATCCATCATATGAATTAATTATTTGGTTTGAGTCCTATGTGAAATCCTTATAGAAACTCTTTCTATCATGTTCACTCTGCCATGGCCATGGGCTTATGGACTCGATTCTCATGATCATCATAGGGCTACTCCTCATCTACTGAGGTAGATAGATCCCTTATTGGTGCAATCCAATTCCTACACTAAATGTACTATAGCTAACACACACCTTAGAATTTTAAATGGCTAGGAGATCGAGTTATGGTGTAGTCAAACTACAACATCCTTAAGGTGAATTGTCGATGCACCTTAGGTCAAAGAACCAGACACACTACTGCAACATCAAGCCAGTTATCGATGAGAAGGTAGACTTCCTTATGAATTCTCAAGGTGGTCACACTTAGTGCCCTCGTTCTTTATCAAGTATTTGTACTCTCGCTTTGGTGTCTCCACACCATAGACTCAAGACTCATTTACTCAAAGAAAGCGATCGTACACCAACCTTCCGAATCAATCACCATCCTCGTGATGATCCTACGATCGAAAGCAGTTTATGAGTTAATTATGAAAATTCATGTCTTAAATTTTTAACTCTTTGAAAATATGAATTGTCATTACCATTAACTCAAAGGATGTATCACATACACTTTAAATACACACTATGATAGAAAATAATTTTTTTATTAATTTATAGTCAAAATTATAAAATTATTCTTAGAAGTATATTATAACTGTTAGCCAATCTGGCTTCTAGGGTACACATCTAACATAGTCCTTAAACATGTTCATGACCAAATGATACATTATTAAAAGGATGATGACTTTTATCAAGTATAGGTCGTTGTGCCATATGGATTGATTATCCTTTTAACTAAGGAGTATGGAGATACTGGTATGGTATACAGATAAGATGTAGGAGTACATCATCACTGAATAGTGATTCACTTATTAAGTGCTCTACTATCAAGAGCAACTCGACCAAGATATGGGTATGAGTGTCCTTCAAACTTGAGATCACCATGATAACTTACAAGCAACTCACTATGCTTTGGTACTAGACTGTCTGTATTTCTAATGCAGTGATAGAAAATCACTAGTACAATCAAGTACTTACGAAGTCATGTGTGAGTCAAGATGGGATTGACCCCTCTAGACTACTAGAGATAGTAAATCATTGTATTTCAATTTAGTAAAGCCTTAGCCAGGATAATCAATGTGATGAATTTGAAAGATTAAAATACAATGTGGACTTTTTGATCAGGGTTATGGCAAACCCTAGATTGTCCTGAGCATTTAGGATCAAAGAGATGAATCATGCGGTAACCATATGTCTAGATCCTCTAATATTGCTTTATAAATATTCGACCTATCCATACATCGAGAACCATTGCTAAATGGTATCTTTGATTAGTATAGAAAACTATTCCTATGCTACCGGCTTAGTATTCGAACTTATAGAGTCACGCACTAAGTCAAACAAAATAGGAAAGAATTGACCTAAAGTCTATGCATTCAATTCAGAAGTATGAGACTTGATTGAGCATATGGATTTAAGTAAGGTCATATAGAATTAAATATTGACTATGTCAAGCTAGCACTTGATATGAGGTGCATGTTTAATTTCGAGGATGAATTTCATCAGGTCAATAATCCAAGAATTTTCTTAGGAGAATAACTTCAAGCTCTAATTATTTTACATTAGATCTAATCTAATTAGACTTAATTATTTGTAGCTAATTGATTTAATTGGTCAAGTTAGACTTGCATCTGAACCCTAATTGGATTAATTGGTCAAGTTAGACTTGCATCTAAACCCTAATTAGATTAGGTTCAGTAGCCTTTCAAATTTGGTTCAATTTGGATTCAAATTAGATTTAGATTGAATCCAAACTTGAACCTAATTAGATTAGAATCACTAAGCCACTTAAACCTATGATTCTCTCATCCTTTTGGCTGACCAACATCAATAGGAGGCATGGGGATTGGTGCCACTCTCTCCTAGGGCATGTGCAAGTGGATAGGATCCTGAGTTGGCTTTTCCTAGTTGATTTAGGACTTCTAATGTTTAATGAAAAATGAGTCCTAATCAAAGAAGAATTTTGAAAAGACTTAGGACTCTTTCCCTATGAATAAGAGGAACCTCTAGTCATGTAATATATGCAAACAATAAAGAGTCAAGAGAGAAAGAGAGAGTTAGAGAGAAAAGGTTGGGCATGGACAAGTGTTGGGCACCTCTTTCTTGGCCATCCCCTCCCTTGGACACCTCCTTCTCTGGTGTGGTGATTCCCTAGTGTGGAACATCATCTCTAAGCTTGAGATTTGATCTCAAATCTTTCCCTTGAAAGAGATCTTCATCCCTCCTTCTTGAGTTTGGCATGCACGTGAACTGGAGGATCTGCACATCCAAATCTCGCAAAGCTTCAGACTTGAAAAGTCTTAGATTTTATTTTAATTTTCTACTACAAAGTCAATCTATCCATATTTTAAATCAATCTATCCATCTTTTCCTGGGTTTTGGTTGTGAACCAAAAGCATGTTTTTCCTTTAATTGGTATTAGAGCAAGTTTTTATGTATGCATAGTGGACTTCATGATTTTTTTCTATATCTCTTTGTTTTGATTTTAATCAGAATCATTTTATGAGATCAAAGGATATTTTGATCTGATTCTTTCATAATTTTTTCATAAGGTTTTGACCTAATTATCAGATCAAAAATAGCCTCTAAAAATAGGACTGCTAAAAATCTGTTCTACCAGAAAATTTTTTGGCAGATTTTTGTTCAATTAAAAACCCGATTATAATGTTTTTTAAATCTATATTTGATAGATTTTTGTGGATGTATTTCAGTTTTGAAATAGGTGTTTCAATCAGGTTGGAATCAATAGTCGTTTTGACAAGTTTACAGATTTGTTTGAGCAAAAGTAAAGGCATATGTTTGATCATCATGTAAATCTAAAATTATCTATGCTTGCACAATAATTTTGGATAGATTTCTTTATATATTCAGATCTAAATTTTATATTTTATAAGATGTATAAATAAAAGTTCAGATCTAAGTTAATGCATGATAATGTTCTAACATGATTAGAAATTTATATGATCATGTATGCATGACCCATTCAGAATTTTTGTGTGAGTTTTGTTGCACAAAACTAATACTGGCGCCTAGATAAGGTCTCCAAAAGTTTGATTTAGTTTAGATTCATTTGACTCATTCAAATTAAATTTAAACTCAAACAAACTTTAACCTCCCAACTCCCTCTGCTCTTATCTCTCCTTATCTCAAAGGGGCGCACACCAGGAAGGGGCGTGCACCCTCTCTGAGTTTCTCTCTTTAGGAAATCATTGGGGTGCATGTCCTAAGAGAAAAAGTAGGGTGTGGCATCCCCTCACCTTTCCTTTCTTGCACATGACCAAGCTAAGGCCATTTGAGACTAGGACAAGGCCTGATTTGACCAGGATAAGGTCCAGTCAGTTCAGACAAACCCATACAGGTTCCTGGACAAGCCAAATCCAATTTGACTTAGTCCAGACCAATCACAAAATCCAATGAAGAAAAAAATCAAGTCCAATCGTATGCTAGCATGATTTTCTCGAACCTAATTGGATCTAATATAAATCAATTGGACCACTTGAGTGCAATCAATGACATTCAGATCCAAATCCTTATTTGTATGATCCAATAGATTTAATTCTGTATGGTAATAGGATATGTCGCGATATCCATCATCGATGTCATCAAAATATCTTTTGATGGACCAAAATTCTTTCTAATTCGTTCGGTTAGAATTATCGATCATCAAGATAATTCTAATTGAAAACAAAATCTACTAGTGACACCTAGCAGTATATGATGGCAACACATCATAACTGAATATGAATCTCTCAATGCAGCTATCATGTAATTGGATTTTTCTATCATGAGCTTCCGATAGGATTAGGTTAAGGTTGACTCATCAAATCCAATTCCAGTCATATGATTGAATCAATCGATTCGAGTCCGATGTAAAATCCTAATAGAAACTTTTTTCTATTATTTTACACTATCATTGTCATGGGCTTTAGGACTCGATCTCATGATCATCATAGGACTACTCCTCTTCTACTGAGGTTGATAGATCCTATCCTGGTACGATCCAATTTCTACAATGAACATGCTATAGGCAACATACACCTCAAGATTCCAAATGGTTAGGAGACTAAGTTATGGTGTAGTCAAAACTATAATATCCTTAAGGTGAACTACTGATGCACCTTAGGTCAAAGAGCTAGACACACAACTATAGTATTGAGCAAGTCATCAATGAAACAGTAGACTCTCTTATGACTGCTCGAATTTGGTCATGCTCAGTATCCTTGTTCTCAATAAGTACCTATACTCTCACTTTGGTATCTCCATACCATAGATTCAAGACTCATTTATTTTAAAAAAGCTATTATACACCAATCTTTCGAATCAATCACCATCTTCATGATGATTCTATGATCGATAGTAATTTATGAGTTAATTATGGCAATACATGTCTTAAATTCTCAACTCTTGAGAATATATGTTGTCATATCTGTTAACTCAATTGATGTATCACAAACACTTAATCCAAAAATGTGATAGAAGAAAACTCAATTTTATTAATAATAAGTAAAATTATAATTATCCCTTAGAAAGTATTATAAGTGTCGCTCAATCTGACTTCTAGGGTAGACATCTAACTAATTGCTAGATATATGTATCCTAGAAGCCAAAATTGACTAACACTCATTGTACACTTCTAAGGACAAAATTATAATTTTGACTATAAGTAATAAAATGAATTATTTTTCTATCATAATGTATAATTTGTATCTTTGATACATCCCTTGAGTTAATGGTAATGATAGTTCATATTTTCAAGAGTTAACAATTTAAGACATGAATTTTCGTTATTAACTCATAAAATGCTCTCGATCATAGGATCATCATGAGGATGATGATTGATCCAAAAGATTGGTGTACAATCGCTTCTTTATAGTAGATGAGTCTTGAGTCTATGGTGTAGAGACACCGAAGCAAGAGTACAGGTACTCGTTAGAGAATGAGGGTACTGAGCATGATCACCTCGAGCAGTCATTAGGAAGTCTACCTTCTCATCGATAACTAGCTCGAAGCTACAGTGGTGTATCTGGTTTTTTGACCTGAGGTGCATCAATAGTTCACCTTGAGGGTGTTGTAGTTTAACTATACCATGACTCGATCTCCTAGCCATTCGAAATCTTGAGGTGTATGTTGGCAATAGCATGTTCATTATTGAAATTGGATCGCACCAAGAGGGAATCTATCTACCTCAGTAGATGAGGAGCAGCCCTATGATGATCATGAGAATTAAGTCCATAAGCCCATGGCCATGATAGTGTGAAATAATAGAAAGAGTTTCTATTAAGATTTTCGCATCAGACATGAATCAAATGATTAAATCATATGACAAAAATTAGGGTTTGATGAGTTCACCTTAACCCTAATCTGATCGGGGCTCAAGATAGAAGAACTTAATCACACATGTAACTGCATCGAGAGGTTCATTTTCAGTTCTGATGGGTTTCCACCATATACTGCTAGGTGTCATTAGTGGATTTTGGGAGTAATTAGAATGATTTGGATGATCGATCATTCTAGTTGTCTAAATCAGAAAAGTTCTGATCCATCAAAAGGTCTTTCAATGATAATGATGATAGAGATCATGACATATCTCATTATCATACGAAATTGAACCTAACTAGATCACATAAATAAGGATTTGAATCTGGATATAATCAATTGGACTAACCTAGTTCAATTGATTTGAATTAGATTCAATTAGGTTCAAAAAAATCATGCTAGCACACGATTGAGCCTAACGTTCTCCTTCTACAATCATTAAAAGTTGTCTCGACTGAGCCAAATATGTTTGTGCTCACTCAGGTACTTTTACTTGATTTGACTAAAGCTTGTCTATGTTAGAAAAGGGTTGTCTTAATTTATGAAATAAATTAGAGACAACACCTACCATTTTTCATCACCTGTCAATTCTTATCTTTTGACTTTGGTCAAATGTTGACCTTTGACACTTAGATATCTGCCCATGTGTCCATGCACCCATAAGAGAGTAGATAGGGGCTTATCCCCTTGCTAGAAAATGGAAAGGAGGGCACATGC
>QRFJ01001907.1:43943-93900 GCA_006176705.1 Cocos nucifera
ATGGAAGAGCTTGAGAAGCTCGGTGTGAAGTTAGACTTGGATCTGCAGAACGATATTATTCTGCAATCCTTGACTGATGCATATGGGCAATTCATCATGAATTACCACATGCATAAACTTCAAAATTCCTTGGCCGAATTAATGAATATGCTGGTTACCGCTGAGCTTTCTATGAAAGGTTCTAAAGGCTCAGTTCTTGCTATGGAACGGACTTCTTCCAAAAGAAAGTCTTATGGAAAGAAAAAGAAGTCTGTGAAAAAGCAAAAGGTGGAAGGAGGAAAGAAGAAGAAGGCAGAAGCAAGAAGAAAAAGGCCGATGTCAAAGGAAAGTGTTTCCATTGCAACAGCGACGGCCATTGGAAGCGGAACTGCCCTACTTACCTGGCCACCCTGAAGAACAAGAAGGAAGGTCCTTCTGGAGGTATGCTCGTTATTGAGTCTAACCTTACGGTTTCTTCTGCATCCAGTTGGGTGCTTGACTCTGGTTCTAGTGCTCATCTGTGCACTTCCATGCAGGGTCTTGAGGATAGCAGGAGGTTGAGGGATGGAGACATGATCCTACGCATCGGTAATGGAGCAAGAGTTGCTGCAGTAGCCGTGGGAACATACCCTCTTCGATTACCATCTGGTTTAGACTTAGTTTTGAAAGACTGTTATTATGTGCCTGCAGCTAGCAGGAATTTGATTTCTGTTTCATGCTTAGCACAAGAAGGCTATGTGATTACCTTCTTTAAGGACCATTGTAACATTCTTTATGAAAGAAATAAAATTGCAAATGGTTTCCTTATTAATGGTCTTTATCAGCTACATATTGATGTACCTATTCTAACTATCGAGCAAAACGTGAATGCCAAACGACCTAGGGATAGTCCAAACGATAGATATCTATGGCACCTGAGATTAGGTCATATAGCAGAAGATAGGATCAACAAATTGGAGAAAAATGGGCTATTGAGTCCATTGACTTTCGAGTCATATCCAACTTGTGAATCTTGTCTTCAAGGCAAAATGACCAAACTCCCTTTTGTTGGACATGGGGAGAGGGCCACAGATCTCCTTGCCCTAGTACATACTGATGTGTGCGGCCCATTTGATGTGCCGGCTAGAGGCAATTTTGTCTACTTCATTACCTTTACCGATGATCTGTCTAGGTATGGGTATGTGTATCTTATGAGACACAAGTCTGAAGCTTTTGAAAAGTTCAAAGAATTCAGACATGAAGTAGAAAAACAAACTGGAAAAACCCATTAAGGTTCTTCGATCAGATCGAGGAGGTGAATACCTTAGCCGGGAATTCCTAGACTATCTCAAGGAAAAATGGCATAGTCTCTCAATGGACTCCACCAGGAACACCTCAACTCAACGGGGTTTCAGAATGGAGAAATCGGACTCTATTGGATATGGTTCGATCCATGATGAGCTTCACAGACCTCCCTGATTTTCTTTGGGGACACTCATTGTTAACTTCAATTTATCTACTGAATAGGGTTCCCTCTAAAACCGTTCCTACCACACCGTATGAGATATGGCACGGTAAGAAACCAAGTCTGAGTCATCTCAGAATTTGGGGTTGTCCGGCTCATGTCAAAAGACAACAAGCGGACAAGTTAGAGTTTAGGTCCTTCAGAGCTCGATTCATAGGATATCCTAAAGAGTCATTAGGATACTATTTCTACATTCCAGAAGACCACAATGTGATTGTGAGTCGACATGCCATCTTTCTTGAAAAATAGTTTATTCAAGATAGCGGCATTGGAAAGCAGATCAAGCTTGATGAGAAAGTCTCACAAGTACAACGAGCTAAGGACCAATTGGAACCAAATCAGGTTGAGCCAATAAGAACACTACCTCCTCCACCTCGTAGATCGGAAAAGAGTTTTCCCATCCCCCTGAAAGATACTTAGGTATTATTTCAGAGGAAGTAGAGGAAAATGTTCCTCGTAGGTAATGGTGCTCATGGTGATGATCCCAAAACCTACAACGAGGCGATATCAGATATCGACTCCGAGAAATGGCTAGAGGCAATGCAGTCAGAAATTGACTCGATGCACTCAAACCAAGTCTGGACCTTGGTAGATCCACCAGAAGGTATAGTACCTATTGGGTGTAAATGGATCTTCAAGAGAAAGATTGGTGCAGATGGGAATGTGGAGACATTCAAGGCTAGACTAGTGGCAAAAGGTTATAGTCAACGCGAAGGCATTGACTATCAGGATACCTTTTCCCAGTGGCTATGCTAAAATCCATCCGCACATTGCTTGCCGTTGCAGCCTATTTCGATTATGAAATATGGCAAATGGACGTGAAAACGGCATTCTTAAATGGATATCTTGAGGAAGATATCTATATGGAACAGCCGCTAGGTTTCACATCCAGTGATACTGATCACAAGGTTTGCAAGCTGCAAAGGTCCATATATGGACTTAAGCAAGCATCTCGGAGCTGGAACACTCATTTCAATGATGTGATCAAAAAGTTTGGTTTCATCAAAAATGAAGAGGAACCATGTGTTTTCAAAAAGGTCAGTGGGAGCGCTGTTGTCTTCCTCGTATTGTACGTGGATGACATCCTCCTTATTGGGAATGATATTCCCATGTTGACAACAGTCAAATGTGGTTGTCCAAGGAATTCTCCATGAAAGACCTAGGTGAAGCATCCTTTATTCTAGGAATTAAGGTCTATAGGGATAGACCGAATAGGATGCTAGGACTTTCACAGAAGATGTACATAGAGGAAAGTACTAAAGAGGTTTAGTATGGAAAACTCTAAGAGGGGATTAATACCCTTCAGACATGGTATTCATCTTTCCAAGAAGATGTGCCCCAGCACACCTGAGGAAATAGAACGCATGAGCAAGATCCCTTATGCTTCTGCAATAGGGAGCCTCATGTATGCCATGCTATGTACACGACCTGATATAGCCCATGCTGTGAGTGTCACAAGCAGATATCAGTCAAATCCAGGTGAAGAACACTGGACTTCTGTGAAATGTATCCTTAAGTACTTGAGAAGAACTAAGGATATGATGTTGGTCTTTGGTAACGGAGAACTCCAAGTCCAGGGATACACAGACTCGGATTTCATGTCCGATATAGATGATCGAAAGTCGACATCTGGGAGTCTGTTTGTGTGCAATGGTGGTGCTGTCAAGAGTTCCAAGCAAACGGTGATACCATCCTCATCCACGATTACCTTGCGTCGAGGTCAAGAGAGTCAACTCCACAGATAATGTGGCAGACCCACTTACAAAGCCGTTGGGCCAGCAGAAGATCGAAGCCCACCTTGAGAAGATGGGACTTAGACTTGTAGCCAATTGGCTTTAGGACAAGTGGGAGATTGTTAGATATATGTGCCCTAGAAGCCAGAATTGGCTGACACTTGTAATACACTTCTAGGGGCAAAATTATAATTTTGACTATAATCAATAAAATGGGTTATTTTCTATCACATATGTGTATTTAGTGTCTGTGATACATCCTTTGAGTTAATGGTAATGATAATTCATATTTTCAAGAGTTGAAAATTTAAGACATGAATAATCATTATTAACTCATAAAATGCTCCCGACCATAGGATCATCACGAGGATGGTGATTGATCCGGAAGGTTGGTGTACAATCGCTTTCTTTAGTAGATGAGTCTTGAGTCTACGGTGTGGAGACACCGGAGCGAGAGTACAGGTACTCGTTAGAGAACGAGGGCACTGAGCGTGACCACCTCGAGTAGTCATTAGGGAGTCTACCTTCTCGTCAATGACTGACTCGATGCTGCAGTAGTGTGTCTGGTTCTTTGACCTGAGATGCATCGGCAGTTCACCTTGAGGGTGTTATAGTTTGACTACACCATTACTCGGTCTCCTAGCCATATGGAACCCTGAGGTGTATGTTGGCTATAGCATGTTCATTGTAGGAACTGGATTGCATCAAGATGGAATCTATCTACCTCGGTGGTAGAGGAGCAGCCCTATGATGATCATGAGAATCAAGTCCAGAAGTCCATGGCCATGGCAGAGTGAAATAATAGAAAGAGTTTCTATTTAGATTTTCACATTGGACTCGAATCGAATGATTACATCATATGACAGAGACTAGGGTTTGACGAGTTCACCTTAACCCTAATCTGATCGGGGCTCAAGATAGAAGAACTTAATCACACAGGTAGCTGCACCAAGAGGTTCGCATTCAGCTCTGATGGGTTGCCACCATATACTGCTAGGTGTCACTGGTGGATTTTGGGAGCAATTAGAATGATTTAGATGATCGATCATTCTAGCTGTTCGAATCAGAAGAGTTCTGATCCATCGAAAGGAGTTTCGATGATGTCGATGATAGAGATCATGACATATCCCATTACCATACAGAACTGAACCTAACTGGGTCACACAAACAAGGGTTTGAATCTGGTGATCATCAATTGAACTGATCTAGTTCAATTGATCTGAATGAGATTCAATTAGGTTCAAGGAAAATCGTGCTAGCACTCGATTGAACCTAACGTTCTTCTTTTACTATCATAAATAAGTTGTCCTGACTGAGCCAAAGGAGTTTGTGCTCAATCAGAGGCCTTCATATGGTCTGACTGGAGGTTGTCCAAGTCAGAAAAGGTTGTCTTATTTTGTAAGACATTACCTGCCATTTTTGGTCACCTGCCATTTCTTGTTCTTTGACTTTGGTCAAAAGTCTACCTTTGACTGGTCAAATGTTGACCATTGACACTTTGACTTTTGACCACATGTCATGCACCTATTGGAGAGCTGGTGGGGGCCTGTCCCCCTGCCAGAACCTGGCAAGGAGAAGGGCGCACGCCACCCTAGGCGTGTGCCCAAGTTGGAGGCGCCTAGGAGTCCTTGTTGGACAAGGACTCCATCTCCTTTTTGGATTCCAATTAGAGTTCTTCTAAGAACCAACTTTGACTGGTCTTAGGCACCCTCTAAGGAGGAATCCAGGGGACTCTATTCCCACCAATCAGATTTAGATCTGATTTCACAAAGGGTTGTGATTGGTTGGGAAGAAGAGGAGTTGGATCACAGCTTAGTCTATAAATAAGACCCTGCGCCCAACTCAGATTGTAAGTGAATTGAATTCAATTGAGAAACCCATGCCCCAAGGCTGCCTCTCCCCTCCTTCCTCCATGCCAAACTCTTCTCCCCTTGCCTCTCCACGTCCAAAAGGAGTTTTGGACTTGGTTGGTGCGATTCAGATCAAAGAAAGGCGATCAAAAGCAAGAAGGCTGCGCTGCTGCAAAGGACGACTGCTGATCTTCAAAAGAGTTTTGAAGATCCTCCAGATCAGATCCAGATCTAATTTTTGGAGGTGTGATAGAGAAGAAGAGGATCTCCAGATCCAACCCGAGTGGATACCGGTAGAGGCCAGGCGCTTGCGTGGCTAGATCCAGAACCTTCCGCTGCAATCAGGATCATCAACAGGGTAATAGGATTACCCAAATCAGGTAAATTAAATTTGATTTAATTTATCTTATTTTATTTTATTTATTAAAATAATAAGAATCAGATCTGAAAATATCAAGATCTGATTGGATCAAGAGAAAAATTTTTGAAATATATCTCTTGATCTGATCAGATCTGAACGAACCTGGACCGGGAAATCAGGATTTTCAACTTCAACTTTAATATCAGAGCCATGATTCTAAAGAATTATTATAATTGATCTATTTTAGATTTTAATTTATTTTTATTTTCTAAAAATTAGATTAAAATTTAATTTAGATCAAATTTGAAATATATCTCTTGATAATCAGATCTGAACGAACCTTAAATCAGTTTTCCTTCAACTGGTATCAGAGCCAAGGTTCTAAAATTATTTAGATCTAATTTTAAATTTATTTTAATTAAAAATAAGAATTTTAGATGTCACATGAGATGTGATCAGATCTAAAATCAGAAAAAATTAAAATTAAATGATTTGGATCTAAGATTAGAAACATGACTAGTTCTAAAATAGAATAGTTCTATAGAATAGTCTTGCATGTTTTCAATTTAATTTGATTAAATCATATTTTAGATCTATTTATTTACTATTTTTTGATATTATAATGGTTATAATAACATCTAAAAAATAGCAAATAAAAATTATTTAATTTTAAACATCATATGAGATATGATTGATGCATGTCTAGACTAGTTGTAGAATAGTTCTACATAATTATCTAGATTAGAATTTATTTTGATTAGATCAATTTAAATCTAATTTTTTAGATTATTATGAGATAATTTAGATCTAAAAATATGCATGATTCGATACATGAGATGTATGCAAAATATGCCATGATTAGATCTAATTTGTATATATGAGATATATGATATAGATCTAAAACTATTTTGTAGTATTGACATGTTCCTGATTAAGGCGTTCCTCTTGGCCGTCCGGTCATAAGAATGAAGAAGGGTTTAAAGGCCCTCTCTTCCCATTCGATGGGGTGTTCTTATGATGTGTAGGGGTGCTGCGTGTTCGTCCTTAATCAGAAACCCAAAACTTACTTTCTGCAAAACCCTAGATCCTGAAACCCTAGGATTTATTGTGCATATTTTGTTTATGAACCCTACTTAATTAAGAATTAAGATTTATGGAATATTAATTAGGTCTAAAATTGAGAATTTCAGATCTAAGACATATTCATAATACTGGGTTCGGGCTTGGGTAGCTCAATTAGGTCTAAGCGGTTGATCAAACCGAATCAAGAGTTGGTTAGATGGGATCAACAATGCTTAAATTGACCAGCCTAATAGGATTAAGTCTGGGTCAAGATCGAGTCACGATCAAGCAAGACCTAATTAGGCTCAGAGGTTAGAGTCTGGATTGTAGGCTAACCCAATTGGTTCTGACTCAACAATTTGGTGTCTAAGGTAAGTTTGGCACATACGACCGACTGATTTTTTTAATTGGAAGCTACTCGACCTGAATGCATTCTTGTACGAGTTCATAATGGCATATCCTTCCAGTTCTGATCTGAGGTGGTCAATAATCCGAGCTAACCCATGCCACTAGGTTAGTCATAATTGTTATGACTAAGTCTAGTTTAATGAGACCTGAATCAATTCTCCCTAAGAAAAGATTAAGTCTGAGGTCTTCCACCATTGTAGATGTGCGGGCCCTTCCCGGGGTTGATTGTTCTCGGCTGGATACAGTGGCTCAGTTGCACCGGGAAAGATGCAACCATGTCTATTAGGCATTGGATGCTATGGGCTGGAGGATGAGTTGGGCTCAATATTTTGGATACGGTGAGAGACTCAATTAGGAACCCAGTCTATGCAAATGGTGGGTCTGACTTAACTAAGGAGTGGATCAATATTTCCGGATACGGTGAGATTCATGAATTAGAGACCAAGTTTGGGTGCACCATGATTAGAGAATCATTGAACAAGAGTTGTTCACTCATTGGCTAACCCATCACCAATAACTGTTAGGTGAGGTGATGAGTCAGTTGGTGAGACCGCACCACCCACTAGAAATCATTAATCATGGAGATTTTCGCATCTCTACAGAGGGAGTGTAGGGATCCGAGAAAATAGTGGGAGCTAATTTGTTTTAAAAATAAAATTTCCTAAATAAATTGGTCAAGTCATAAATTACAGTATCTAACTAGAATCTTTGACTCTCTACAGAAAAATGTCTGCGTCCAACCCATTGGCACGTATCCTGGACACACATAGACTGACTGGACCCAATTATAAAGATTGGCTCAGGAACTACAAAATTATTTTGGGTTTTGAGAAGTTAACCCATGTATTGGACCAGGACCCTCCCACCTTACCAGCCCGTCCATCCATTGAACAGAGAGCATCTCTGAAAAAATGGATAGACGAAGATAATAAGGCCAGATATTACATGTTGGGCTCGATGTCTGATGAGCTCCAGCGCCAACATGAAGATATCGGGACTGCTCGCCAAATGTTGGCTCACCTGCAGGAGATGTTTGGTGAACAGAGTCGCGCAGCCAAATATCAAGTCACGAAATGACTTTTTAAGGCTAAGATGCGTGATGGGCAGTCAGTCCAAGATCACTGTCTGATGAATGATCAAGGACATGGAAGAGCTTGAGAAGCTCGGTGTGAAGTTAGACTTGGATCCTGCAGAATGATATTATTCTGCAATCCTTGACTGATGCATATGGGCAATTCATCATGAATTACCACATGCATAAACTTCAAAATTTCCTTGGCCGAATTAATGAATATGCTGGTTACCGCTGAGCTTTCTATGAAAGGTTCTAAAGGCTCAGTTCTTGCTATGGAATGGACTTCTTCCAAAAGAAAGTCTTATGGAAAGAAAAAGAAGTCTGTGAAAAAGCAAAAGGTGGAAGGAGGAAAGAAGAAGAAAGAAGAGCCGAAGAAGAAGGCCGATGATCAAAGGAAAGTGTTTCCATTGCAACAGCGACGGCCATTGGAAGCGGAACTGCCCTACTTACCTGGCCCTGGCCACCCTGAAGAACAAGAAGGAAGGTCCTTCTGGAGGTATGCTCGTTATTGAGTCTAACCTTACGGTTTCTTCTGCATCCAGTTGGGTGCTTGACTCTGGTTCTAGTGCTCATCTGTGCACTTCCATGCAGGGTCTTGAGGATAGCAGGAGGCTGAGGGATGGAGACATGATCCTACGCATCGGTAATGGAGCAAGAGTTGCTGCAGTAGCCGTGGGAACATACCCTCTTCGATTACCATCTGGTTTAGACTTAGTTTTGAAAGACTGTTATTATGTGCCTGCAGCTAGCAGGAATTTGATTTCTGTTTCATGCTTAGCACTAAGAAGGCTATGTGATTACCTTCTT
Organism: Cocos nucifera; assembly: GCA_006176705.1. NCBI lineage: Eukaryota > Viridiplantae > Streptophyta > Magnoliopsida > Arecales > Arecaceae > Cocos > Cocos nucifera. The sequence continues at coordinate 52,723 of QRFJ01001907.1, forward strand.
TAAGGACCATTGTAACATTCTTTATGAAAGAAATAAAATTGCAAATGGTTTCCTTATTAATGGTCTTTATCAGCTACATATTGATGTACCTATTTCTAACTATCGAGCAAAACGTGAATGCCAAACGACCTAGGGATAGTCCAAACGATAGATATCTATGGCACCTGAGATTAGGTCATATAGCAGAAGATAGGATCAACAAATTGGAGAAAAATGGGCTATTGAGTCCATTGACTTTCGAGTCATATCCAACTTGTGAATCTTGTCTTCAAGGCAAAATGACTAAACTCCCTTTTGTTGGACATGGGGAGAGGGCCACAGATCTCCTTGCCCTAGTACATACTGATGTGTGCGGCCCATTTGATGTGCCGGCTAGAGGCAATTTTGTCTACTTCATTACCTTTACCGATGATCTGTCTAGGTATGGGTATGTGTATCTTATGAGACACAAGTCTGAAGCTTTTGAAAAGTTCAAAGAATTCAGACATGAAGTAGAAAAACAAACTGAAAAACCCATTAAGGTTCTTCGATCAGATCGAGGAGGTGAATACCTTAGCCGGAATTCCTAGACTATCTCAAGGAAAAATGGCATAGTCTCTCAATGGACTCCACCAGGAACACCTCAACTCAACGGGGTTTCAGAATGGAGAAATCGGACTCTATTGGATATGGTTCGATCCATGATGAGCTTCACAGACCTCCCTGATTTTCTTTGGGGACACTCATTGTTAACTTCAATTTATCTACTGAATAGGGTTCCCTCTAAAACCGTTCCTACCACACCGTATGAGATATGGCATGGTAAGAAACCAAGTCTGAGTCATCTCAGAATTTGGGGTTGTCCGGCTCATGTCAAAAGACAACAAGCGGACAAGTTAGAGTTTAGGTCCTTTAGAGCTCGATTCATAGGATATCCTAAAGAGTCATTAGGATACTATTTCTACATTCCAGAAGACCACAATGTGATTGTGAGTCGACATGCCATCTTTCTTGAAAAATAGTTTATTCAAGATAGCGGCATTGGAAAGCAGATTAAGCTTGATGAGAAAGTCTCACAAGTACAACGAGCTAAGGACCAATTGGAACCAAATCAGGTTGAGCCAATAAGAACACTACCTCCTCCACCTCGTAGATCGGAAAGAGTTTTCCATCCCCCTGAAAGATACTTAGGTATTATTTCAGAGGAAAGTAGAGAAAATGTTCCTCGTAGGTAATGGTGCTCATGGTGATGATCCCAAAACCTACAACGAGGCGATATCAGATATCGACTCCGAGAAATGGCTAGAGGCAATGCAGTCAGAAATTGACTCGATGCACTCAAACCAAGTCTGGACCTTGGTAGATCCACCAGAAGGTATAGTACCTATTGGGTGTAAATGGATCTTCAAGAGAAAGATTGGTGCAGATGGAAATGTGGAGACATTCAAGGCTAGACTAGTGGCAAAAGGTTATAGTCAACGCGAAGGCATTGACTATCAGGATACCTTTTCCCCAGTGGCTATGCTAAAATCCATCCGCACATTGCTTGCCGTTGCAGCCTATTTCGATTATGAAATATGGCAAATGGACGTGAAAATGGCATTCTTAAATGGATATCTTGAGGAAGATATCTATATGGAACAGCCGCTAGGTTTCACATCCAGTGATACTGATCACAAGGTTTGCAAGCTGCAAAGGTCCATATATGGACTTAAGCAAGCATCTCGGAGCTGGAACACTCGTTTCAATGATGTGATCAAAATGTTTGGTTTCATCAAAAATGAAGAGGAACCATGTGTCTTTCAAAAAGGTCAGTGGGAGCGCTGTTGTCTTCCTCGTATTGTACGTGGATGACATCCTCCTTATTGGGAATGATATTCCCATGTTGACATAGTCAAAATGTGGTTGTCCAAGGAATTCTCCATGAAAGACCTAGGTGAAGCATCCTTTATTCTAGGAATTAAGGTCTATAGGGATAGACCGAATAGGATGCTAGGACTTTCACAGAAGATGTACATAGAGGAAAGTACTAAAGAGGTTTAGTATGGAAAACTCTAAGAGGGGATTAATACCCTTCAGACATGGTATTCATCTTTCCAAGAAGATGTGCCCTAGCACACCTGAGGAAATAGAACGCATGAGCAAGATCCCTTATGCTTCTGCAATAGGGAGCCTCATGTATGCCATGCTATGTACACGACCTGATATAGCCCATGCTGTGAGTGTCACAAGCAGATATCAGTCAAATCCAGGTGAAGAACACTGGACTTCTGTGAAATGTATCCTTAAGTACTTGAGAAGAACTAAGGATATGATGTTGGTCTTTGGTAATGGAGAACTCCAAGTCCAGGGATACACAGACTCGGATTTCATGTCCGATATAGATGATCGAAAGTCGACATCTGGGAGTCTGTTTGTGTGCAATGGTGGTGCTGTCAGCTGGAAGAGTTTCCAAGCAAACTGTGATAGCAGATTCCACCATGGAAGCAGAATATATCGCTGCATCAGAGGCTGCGAAGGAAGCATTCTGGTATAAGAAAGTTTGCTGCAGAAATTGGAGTAATGCCATCAGATGCCATTCCTCTATACTGCGACAACAATGGCGCCATAGCCCTTGCTAAGGAGCCGAGGTCTCACCAAAAATCCAAGCACATTGAGCGGCGATACCACCTCATCCGCGATTACCTCGAGAAGGGTTACGTCGAGGTCAAGAGAGTCAACTCCACAGATAATGTGGCAGACCCACTTACAAAGCCGTTGGGCCAGCAGAAGATCGAAGCCCACCTTGAGAAGATGGGACTTAGACTTGTAGCCAATTGGCTTTAGGACAAGTGGGAGATTGTTAGATATATGTGCCCTAGAAGCCAGAATTGGCTGACACTTGTAATACACTTCTAGGGGCAAAATTATAATTTTGACTATAATCAATAAAATGGGTTATTTTCTATCACATATGTGTATTTAGTGTCTGTGATACATCCTTTGAGTTAATGGTAATGATAATTCATATTTTCAAGAGTTGAAAATTTAAGACATGAATAATCATTATTAACTCATAAAATGCTCCCGACCATAGGATCATCACGAGGATGGTGATTGATCCGGAAGGTTGGTGTACAATCGCTTTCTTTAGTAGATGAGTCTTGAGTCTACGGTGTGGAGACACCGGAGCGAGAGTACAGGTACTCGTTAGAGAACGAGGGCACTGAGCGTGACCACCTCGAGTAGTCATTAGGAAGTCTACCTTCTCGTCAATGACTGACTCGATGCTGCAGTAGTGTGTCTGGTTCTTTGACCTGAGGTGCATCGGCAGTTCACCTTGAGGGTGTTATAGTTTGACTACACCATTACTCGGTCTCCTAGCCATATGGAATCCCTGAGGTGTATGTTGGCTATAGCATGTTCATTGTAGGAACTGGATTGCATCAAGATGGGAATCTATCTACCTCGGTGGTAGAGGAGCAGCCCTATGATGATCATGAGAATCAAGTCCAGAAGCCCATGGCCATGGCAGAGTGAAATAATAGAAAGAGTTTCTATTTAGATTTTCACATTGGACTTGAATCGAATGATTACATCATATGACAGAAACTAGGGTTTGACGAGTTCACCTTAACCCTAATCTGATCGGGGCTCAAGATAGAAGAACTTAATCACACAGGTAGCTGCACCAAGAGGTTCGCATTCAGCTCTGATGGGTTGCCACCATATACTGCTAGGTGTCACTGGTGGATTTTGGGAGCAATTAGAATGATTTAGATGATCGATCATTCTAGCTGTTCGAATCAGAAGAGTTCTGATCCATCGAAAGGAGTTTCGATGATGTCGATGATAGAGATCATGACATATCCCATTACCATACAGAACTGAACCTAACTGGGTCACACAAACAAGGGTTTGAATCTGGTGATCATCAATTGAACTGATCCAGTTCAATTGATCTGAATGAGATTCAATTAGGTTCAAGAAAATCGTGCTAGCACTCGATTGAACCTAACGTTCTTCTTTTACTATCATAAATAGTTGTCCTCTGACTGAGCCAAAGGAGTTTGTGCTCAATCAGAGGCCTTCACTTGGTCTGACTGGAGCTTGTCCAAGTCAGAAAAGGTTGTCTTATTTTGAGATAAATTGAGACAACACCTGCCATTTTTGGTCACTTGCTAATTTCTTGTCTTTTGACTTTGGTCAAAAGTTGACCTTTGATACTTAGACTATCTGCCCATGTGTCATGCACCATTGAAGAGTAGATAGGGACTTGTCCCCTTGCTAGAAAATGGAAAGGAGGGGGTGCATGCCTAGGAAGGTGTGCACCCAAGGATAGGAACTCCTGGAGTCCCATATAGATGGGACTCCAGGTTGCTTCATGGAATCAACTTAGGTGGTGCAAAGGGACTCTACTTTGATCAGTCTTGGTGCCACCAAAGGGTGTTGGAGAGGGGCTCTTATCTGATTGGAATCCAGGTGATGTCATTCCCATCCAATCAGATTTAGATCTGATTTCATGAAAGGGTTGTGATTGGTTGAGATGAAGAGGAGTTGGATAGCGCAGCAAGGACTATAAATAAGACCCTATCTGTGCCTAGCTTTTGAGAAGCTCTCCAATAACCCATGCCACAAGGCTGCCCCTCTCCCTCCTCCATGCCATCTTTAGGTCCCCTCTCTCCTCTCCACATCCGGGGATTTAGGATCTAGTTTGGTGCGATCTAGGTAAGAGAAAGGTGACGAGAAAGGAAGAAGGCAGCACTGCTACAAGAGACGATATCCAATCTTCAAAAGGAGTTTTGAAGATCCTCCAAATTAGATCCAGATCTGATATATGGAGAAGCGATAAAGAAGGAGAAGATCTCTAGATCTAGCCTGAGTGAATATCTATAAAGGTCAGGCACTTGCATGGCTAGATCCAGAACCTCAGGCAATCAGCAGGATCATATAGGGTAATCTGATTATCCAACAATAAGGTACAAAATTAAATCTATTTTAATTTATTTTTATTTTTATTAGATCTATAAAATTAGATCTAGAATATTTTAGATCTGATCTAGATTTAGAAAAAAAAATTTTGAAATATTTCTCTTGATCTAATCAGATCTGAACGAACCTGATCCAAGAAACTAGATTTTCTCTTCACTAACTCTCACTTGATCTAATGTCAATTGGCTACAAATGTAAGTCTCATTTTCTCAAAATAGGCTTTGATCTTTTGTTGGCTCAGAGATTTTGTCAGTGGGTCAACCGTATCGACTCTTTTCCTTGACGTATCCCTTCTTCAGGTAGTTGTGGATGAGATGAAATTGCCACTTGATGTGCTTGGACTTTTGATGAGACCTTGGCACCTTACCTAGGGCTATGGCATCATTGTTATCATAGTATAGAGGGATGGCATTAGATGGCATCACTCGAAGCTTTGCAACAAACTTCTTGAACTAGAATGCCTCCTTTGCAGCTTTCGAAGCTGCGATATACTCTGCTTCCATGTTGGAGTCTACTATTACTATATGCTAGGCACTTTTTCAGCTTACAATGCCACTATTGCATAAGAATAGACTTCATGATGTCGACTTTCGATCATCAATATCAGACATAAAGTCTGAGTCTATATACCCCTGCACTTGGAGTTCTTCATTATTGAAGATCAAAAATAAATTCTTAGTCCTTCTCAAGTACTTAAGGATACATTTCACATCCAGTGCCCTTCATCTAGATTTGACTGATACCTGCTGGTGAAACTCATAGCATGGGTGATATCAGATCGCACACGTAGCATGCACACATGAGGCTCTTTATTGTCGAAGCATAAAGTGTCTTGCTCATGCATTTAATCTCTTTTGATGTGTTGGGGCACATCTTCTTGGAGAGATAAATACCATGTTTGAAAGATACTAATCTTTTATAGAGTTCTCCATGCTGAATCTCTTTAGCACCTCATTTTTGTACATTTTCTATGAGAGAACTAGCATCCTCTTCAATATATCTCTATAGACCTTAATCTCAAAATAAAGGATGCTTCTTCTAGGTCTTTCATAGAAAATTTCTTAAATAATCATACTTGGATCAAAATCAACATGAGAATATCATTCCTAATTAGGAGGATGTTATCCACATACAATATGCAGAAGATAATAGTACTTTCACTGATCATTTTGAATACACAGGGCTCCTCCTCATTCTTGTTGAAATCAAATAATTTGATCACATCATTGAAACGAATATTCCAACTTCGAGATGCTTGCTTAAGTTCATAGATGGATTTTTATAGGTTGTAGACCTTATGATCACTATCACTGAAAGTGAAATCAAGCGGCTATTCTATATAGATATCTTCCTCAAGATATCCATTCAAAAATGCCATTTTAACATTTGTTTGCCATATTTTGTAATCGAAACATGTTGCAATGGCAAGCAGTGTGTGAATGGATTTAAGCATGACCACTAGCGAGAAGGTAACTTGATTGTCAATGTCTTCATGCTGACTATATCCTTTCGCCACTAACTTAGCTTTGAATGTCTTCATATTTCCATCTACATCAATCTTTCTCTTGAATATCTATTTACACCTAATAGGTACAATAGCTTTAGATGGATCTACCAAGGTCCAGACTTGGTTCAAGCATATTGAGTCAATTTCTGACTTTATTGCTTCTCACCATTTCTCGAAGTCGATATCTAATATCGCATCCTCATATGTTTTGAAATTATCTCCATGAACCCCATTTCTTATGAGGAATATTTTCTCTACATCCTCTAAACAATACCTAGGTATCTCTCAAGAGGATGGAAAATCCTACTTGACCTACGAGGTGGAGGAAGTAGTGTGTGGATCGGCTCAAACTGACCAGGTTCTTCAGTTTTTTGGCTCGTTGCTCTTCGAAGACTTTCTTCTCGAGCTTGATCTATCTTTCTATGCCTCTATCTTGAATAAATTATTTTTCAAGAAAAATAACATGTCGACTTACAATCACATTGTGGTCTTTTGAAAGATAGAAATAATATCCTAATGACTTCTTACGATATCCGATGAATCAAGCTCTAAGGGACCTAGATTCTAACTTATCCACCTGCTATCTTTTGACATTGGCTAGACAATTCTAAATCTTAAGATGATTCAGACTCAGCTTCTTACCATGCCACATCTTATATGGTATGGTAGGAATGGCTTTAGAAGGAATCCTATGTAGGAAAAATCTAGTTTTCTACCGTAGAAGCAATTTGATCTGATCAGATCTGTAGTAAAAAATTTTAAATTTATTTTTACAAATCCTAATCAAATCTAAGAGTTCTCAGATCTAATCTTAATGATCTAATATTAAAAATTAAAATTAAAATTAAATCAAAAGAGTAACAACACTTGTTACCTTAGATTGGGTAAATCGATTATCCTATTGATGATCTAGTTGCACCCGAAGCTCTGGATCTAGCCACGCACGTGCCCGGCCTCTACCATAGTCCACTCAGGTTGGTTCTGGATGCCTTCTTCTTCTAGATCTGATCTATAGAGCCTTCAAAACAAACTTTGAAGGCTGCATGTTCGTCTCACGAACTACGTCATCTCTCGCTGAACTTGGCACCTACAGGACTTGGATCTTCTCTCACTATTTTGTCCAACCACTTGGGCATGGAGAAGAGGGAGAGGAGGAGGATGAGGGGGTGTAGAGATGAAGAGAGTGGTAGGGCTTCACTGTATGGAATTGCAATGCACAACAGCTTGCACAGGGTCCTTTAAATAGACCAAAGCATGAGTCCCTTTGCATGCAACTTTGACCAGGTCAGAAATGACATGCAAAAGGACTCTATATTTGATCTCTATGCCCCACCCTCTAATTCTTTTAATTTTGCCACACAAAATTCAGAGAAAATTAGCATGAATCGAATTGATAGGAAGAAGGGTGGCATAAGCAACTAATCCCTTAGAGACTTTGATCTCATCAAGTCTCTTTGACCTAGTCAAATCTAATTTGATTGGTCAACTCCCTAATCCATATGGGGTGCATGCTTAGGGGGACGTGCACCCTCTCCTCTATCATGAAATCACCTAGGGGTGCACGCCTCTAAAAATTCTTCAAGGGGCGCACGCCTTCTCTCCCTTCATTCCTGCATTTGAGACAATCTTTGACCCTTATCCTAAAAGATCGACAAATTGGTAGGTTTTGTTCTATTTTTATTTGATAGATTAGGACAACACGTTTCTAACCTGAACAAGCTCCAACTAGACTAGGACAAACCCATACAGAATTTTTGAGGAAGTCAAATCTAATTTGACTCAATCGAGATTAACCAAAATGATTACAGAAGGAGAATGTTAGTGTTGCCCCTAGGAATGATTTTGATGATTACAAAACATTAGGGCATAACCTTAATACTAACACTTTTCAAGGATGCCAAAGTCTATTTTTCTTATAGAAAGAAAAAGATCGCTAAATGAATCTATAATCAAATAAAGATCTTTGAGTTATTTGGAACTATTCTTGAAATGATTTTGGAGTAAGAAGAATCCTCTCTCAAAGCCTGAGCTAACCCATCCTTGATTCGAGCCAGCCTTGGCATGGCACGTACTTATCTCTTTGGCTTGGCACGTAGTTGAGCCAGCTCGATTTGGATCCGAGCTGGTTATCTCAAAAAGATAGAAGATTAGTTTTGAATTACTGCTGATCAAGCTGACCCGATTTTCAGTCGAGCCAGCTATCTCAGAGTGGCAGAAGACTTGTTTGAAAGTTCTACTGATCGAGCCAGCTCAAAGCTCCAATCGAGTCGGCTATCTTAGATCAACAAAAACACTATTTTTGTTGATTGCCAATCAAGCCAACCCGACATAAAATCGAGCTGACTCTCTTAGAAGGATAGAATGATGCTTTGCATAGAAACTATACTTGAACCGACTTGAAGCATGATCGAACTAGCTCGATGGAGTCTGAGAGGCATAACAGCTAGTTCTGCACAAGTTTGCTTTTGCCCAAAACATTTTTTCAACGACTAACTTCAGTCTCTAATGATCATAAATGGCCAGAATCCTTGTCAAATTATCAAAAAATCATTAGAAAATGATTAAGGATAAAAGGAAAAAGAAAATATAAAATAAAAATATAGTTTAAGATCTAGAGACAACCAAAAAAAAAAAAAGACAGCACTTTGAGAAAAGTAAGACTGAAAGAAAGTTCACCAACTCTCATTCAATACTTTCTTGATTCTTCTAAGTACATTCAAAGAGGAAAAAGAATATTTATTAGAAATATTCAAAGCATCCTTATGAAGACAAGCTACAGCAACAACTATCCAAACCGAAATAGGATTTCATAGTGCTGTATTTTCTTCTTTATTTAATTTGGTGTAAGAGTTTCAACTAGGGCTGAAACTTGAAGGATTATCATTGTACCAAACTTAGTTTAGTTTGGGGGAGCCTTTGGTTGAAAGCTTATAAAGATTTTGATTGGTTGATCTAGATAAAATCAATTGGATTTGTTTGTGAGCCCGGTGAAAACAAACATGCTGTAATGAGGTGATTATAGTGAAAATTTTTAAGAGATTGCTTAGAGAGTGGATGTAGGTGCTAAAAGTACACCGAACGACTATAAAATCACTATGGTTATGTGTGTGCTTCTCCTCTTATGCGTTGGTCTTTTCTTCTACTATCTAGTTACTTTCTGATCTACACAATCCTTTATTTACTCTACATATCACTCACTAAATTTGTTAAAAGTTTTAATAATCCAATTCATCCTCCCTCTTAGGTTGTCTAGCTAGGAAATAAGTGGTATCAGAGCTTAGTTCTCAGCTAGAACTGACCTAACCATCAAGAGATAAAGATCATGACAACATAATTGGAAGGTTTACTTGCCAAAGGGCAATCCACCAACAGACCACCACTTTTCAATGGCACAAACTATACATATTAGAAAGCATGCATGAGAATCTTCATTCAAGCTCTTGATTATGATATGTGGAGTGTCATAATCAATGGGCCACACACACCCACTATTGTAGTCAATGGCATTAGCACATCCAAACTTGAAAAGAATTGGAGTAAGAAAGATAAGAGATCAATTCAGCTAAATAACAAGATTATGAACATTTTGTATTATGCCTTGGATGCTAACGAGTTTAATTGAATCTCTACTTGCAATTTTTCAAAAAAAATTTGGGATAGACTCGAAGTCGCTCATGAGGGCACAAATCAAGTTTAGGAATTTAAGATTAACATGCTAGTGCACCAATATGAGCTTTTCAAAATGGAATCCACTAAATCAATCATAGAAATGTTCACTCATTTCACTGATATAACTAATAGTCTAAAAAGTCTTGGAAAGATTTTTTCTAATAGTGATTTGGTAAGAAAAATCCTTACGTCTCTGCCAAAGTCATGGGAGGCAAAGATCACTACAATTCAAGAGGCTAAAGACTTGAATAAGTTGTCCTTGGAAGAGCTGATTGGATCGCTGATGACCCATGAAATCACTATGAAGCAGCATAATGAAGATGTAGGAAAAAAGAAGTGAACCATAGCCCTCAAATCTACTATAATTGATGAAGAAGGAGATCAGTCAACAGATGAAGATGAAGAAGATGAGGACATAGCACTGATTACAAGAAAGTTTAAGAAGTTTATATGAAGAAGAAAGCAAGACTTCAAGGAAAAATCCTTTAACAGAGGTAAAACAAGCAAGGACAAGGATAAAGAAAGGAAACTTCCTTTATGCTTTGAGTGCAAAAGACCTAGACATTTCCAGGCTGATTGCCCCAACTTTAAAAAAAATGTCAAGAAGGCCAAAAAGAAAGCAATGACTGCAACATGGAGTGGCAGGGACGAATCTAGCTCCGATGAAAAATCCAAAAATGTTGTAAACCTGTGTTTCATGGTACAAGAAAATAAGGTAAACTCCAAAATTGCTCAAGAATATTATTTTGATGAATTACAAGATGCCTTTTATGATCTAATAAAAGAATTTAGAAAGATTTTTGGTAAAAATAAAAATATGAAAATAACATGTGATATCTTATCCAAGAAAAAAGATGAAATTCAATAAAGAAATAAGATTTTAATAGAGAAAAATGATTCATTGAGAAAGAAAGTTCAAATGCTAAAACTATTGGTTGATAAGTTCACATGTAGTTTTGAAAAATTAAAAGTTATCTTAAATAACCAAAAAATTATTTATGATAAAGCTAGAATAGGTTATAATCCTATCAAGAAGCAAAAGCTCTTAAAGAATCTTTACACTAAATCAACATCATCATATTTCTCTTCAAATATTGCTTGTTTCTGCTATGGTAAGATAGGACACAAAGCACATGCATGTATTTATAGTAAAACTAATGAAAATTCAGTTAAGAAAATTTGGATTTCCAAGGGAACCATGAATGCTAACCCTAAAGGATCCAAGAAAACTTGGGTATCTAAATCAGTCACTTGATTATTTTGCAGGAATGTCTTGTAGCTGATGAAATTAAAAGAGCATGATATTTAGATAGCGGCTGTTCAAGACATATGATGGGTGATAAGGATCAATTCATCATCCTTGAGAAAAAGAATAGAGGATTGGTTACTTTTGGTGATAATGAAAAAGAAAAAATTATTGGTATTGAAAAAATTATTGGTATTTGTAAAATCAAACTTTCTTCCTCCATCTTTATTGAGAATGTTTTACTTGTTGATAACTTAAAGTATAATTTATTAAGTATAAGTCAATTATGTGACAAAGGGTTCAAAGTCATTTTTGAATCATCTCTATGCATAGTCACTAGTTCCTTTGATAATAGTATCATGTTCATTGGACATAGATGTGAAAATATCTACATGGTTGATCTTGATGAGATAACCATGAAGAAAGGTTAATGTCTTATTGCTACAGATACTAAGATCAAAGAAACTACTTGGCTATGGCATCGTAGATTAGGTCATGCAAGCATGCACACATTATCGAAATTAGTTATCAAAGACTTAGTCCAAGGCTTACCTAAATTAAACTTTGAAAATGATCATGTTTGTGATGCATGTCAACTTGATAAACAAACTAGGGAAAGTTTCAAATCCAAAAATATTGTTTCAACATCTAGATCTCTAGAATTAATTTACATGGACTTATATGGAACTACTAGGACCTCAAGCTTAGGAGGAAAGAAATATGGACTTGTGATCATAGATGATTTTTCATGTTTTACTTGGGTTCTGTTTTTAGCACATAAAGATGAAGCTTTTACTGCTTTTTCAAAATTCTATAGAAAAGTTTCAAATGAAAAGAACTCTACAATAATTAAAATCAAAAGTGATCATGGTACTAAATTTAAAAACCAAAACTTTGAAATATTTTATAAGAAAAATAGAATAGAACATAACTTTTCTACTTCAAGAACACCATAGCAAAATGGTGTTGTTGAGAGAAAGAAGAGGACATTAGAAGAAATGGCTAGAACTATGTTATGTGAAGCAAGTCTTCCAAAATATTTTTGTGCTGAAACCATTAACACTGCTTATTATATTGTGAATCATGTTTTGATCTATCCAATTCTTAAGAAAACCTCCTATGAACTTTGGAAAGGTAGAAAGCCTAATATTAATTATTTTTATGTATTTGGATGCAAACATTTTATCTTAAATAATAGGAAAGACAAACTTGGAAAATGTGATGCTAAGTCTGATGAGGGTATCTTCTTTGGATACTCAACATCAAACAAAGCATATAGAGTCTTCAACAAGTGTACTTTAGTTGTTGAAGAATCTATTCACGTTGTCTTTGATGAATCTAACAATCTTTCATCAAGAAAGGAAGATGCTTTTGATGATGATGTAGGAAATTTAGAAAAAGAAGTAAAAGAACTTACCTTGAAAGACAAACTGAATCATGATGAAGAAAGTGAGATAAACAACAATGAACATGAAGAAGTACAAGAAGAAGACATGAACCAAAAACATTCAAATCTGCCCAAAGAATGGAGGTATGCACATGATCACCCTAAAGATCTTATAATTGGTGATCCATCTCAAGGTGTAAGAACCGGATCTAATTTTAAAGAACATCATGATTATCTTGCATTTATCTCTCAAATAGAACCTAAAATAATTGAGGAAGTAGAAAATGATACAAATTGGTTAATTGCCATGCAAGAGGAATTAAATCAATTCAGAAGAAACAAAGTATGGACACTAGTTGATAGACCCTCTAATCATCCTATCATTGGCACTAAATGGGTATTCAAAAATAAGCTTGATGAAAATGATAATGTAATAAGAAAAAAAGCTAGATTAGCAGCTAAAAGATATAATCAAGAAGAAGAAATAGATTTTGATGAAACTTATGCACCTATAGCAAGATTAGAGTCTATCAAATTGCTACTTACTTTTGTTTGTTTTATGGATTTTAAATTATACCAAATGGATGTAAAAGTGCATTCTTAAATGATTTTATTGCTGAAGAGGTTTATGTAGAGCAACCAATAGACTTTGAAAGTCATAGTCTTCCAAATCAAGTTTTCAAACTTAATAAAGCATTGTATGGTTTGAAATAAGCACCAAGAGCATGGTATGATAGATTAAGCAAATTTTTGCTTAATAATGACTTTCCTAGAGGCGGTGTAGATACTACATTATTCTTAAAAAGAAAGATATTAGATCTGCTTGTTGTTCAAATATACGTAGATGACATTATCTTTGGTTCAACTAAAGAAAATCTTTGCAAAGAATTTGCCAAGTTAATGCAGGACGAATTTGAAATGAGCATGATGGGGGAGCTAACATTCTTCCTTGGGCTTCAAATCAAACAAACTAAGAAAGGCATTTTTCTTTTTCAAACCAAGTATATACAAGAAGTATTAAAGATGTTTGGAATGGAGAATGCAAAGAAAATTGGCACACCCATGAGCCCATCTTGCAAATTGGATAAAGATGAACATGGTAAGAGTATTAATCAAAAACTTTATAGAGGTATAATTCGCTCTCTACTTTATTTAACTGCTAGTAGACCTGATGTACATTTTAGTGTTTACATATATGCTAGATTTCAATCTGATCCTAAGAAATCTCACATGATGGCTGTTAAAAGAATCTTAAGATATTTATTAGGTACAAAAAACTTAGGACTACGGTATTCTAAGCAAACCTCAATTAATTTAATTGGTTTTTTTGATGCTGATTATGAAGGTTGTAGAATAGATAGAAAAAGTACTTCTGGTACATGTCAATTCCTTAGGTTAAACTTAATATTTTGGTTCAGCAAAAAGCAAAATTTGGTAGCTTTATCCACGATCGAGGCTGAGTACGTTGCAGTCGGAAGTTACTATGCTCAACTCCTTTGGATTAAGCTATAACTTAAGGATTATGACATTGAACAAAATAAAATTTTATTAAGATGTGACAACACAAGTACCATAAACTTAACTAAAAAACTCATTTAACACTCTAGAATGAAACATATTGAAATTAGGCATCACTTTATCAGAGATCATGTTCAAAAAGGTGACATAATACTCGAATTCATTTCAACTGAAAATCAATTGATAGACATTTTGAGAAAATCCTTGAATGAAGATAGATACAATATAATTAGAGGTGAACTAGGAATTTGCAATCTTCTTTGAATAATTATTATCTCTTTATCACTCTTTCTCATAAATTGATTTGAGTTAATTGTTTGAAGATTCAAATTAATTTAAAATTTAGCTTTTTCTCGGTTTGAGCTGGCTCGAATATACCATCGAGCTTGCTTGGCTGCCGAGCTGGCTTGATTGAAAATTGAGCTTGCTCGACAGTCAGGCCCTAGTCCTATATTTAAGTCGATCCTTCTTTCCAAAAGTCCTGTTCATCATTTCGAGCCTATCCTACCTTGACCTTTTCCCTGGCTACTCTCCAAAAAATCTTTTGAATCACTTTCCCTCTTCACATCTCAAACCCTTTCAAATCTAAGAAGGATGGCACCCAAATCTCACACGATAGTCTCAAAGAAGCACCGCATGGAAGAACAATTGATCGTTCACTCAAAAAAGGGGGGAACGATGAGCTTAGTGCCTTCTACTTCTTCGAACCGACCGTCAATGGCTTCCAGAGCTGTCACCTCTAAGAGAAAGGTTAGATTCAAATTTTTGGATAAAGAAAACTTTCTGATTGGCTCACGGATTCGACAACAAGGGTGGTAAATGATTTGTTCATTGGATACTCCCACTTATCCTTGACTTGTAAGAGAGTTAATCTAAGGATTGGTTATTTGGTCAGAAGTCAAAGGAACAGAAATCATCTTGGATCCAAGAAGATTAGGGCACTTGTTACACATGCCTCATAATGGAATTTGAGCCCCTAGTCTAGATAATGACTTTGAAGAACTTAAAAGACTCCTTGGCAGAGAAAATATTGACCATTGGGATATCCACAATGCTAACATTTTGCTAGTTGAGTTGAAGCTTCTCCACAGCCTATTGTGCGGAATTTTCTTTGCAAGAATCGGGAGATTTGATTGGCTGTCTTCAAAGTATTTAGCAGTAATTGTACATATGGTAAAGGGAACACCATTAAATCTGCCCTTCATGATGATAGAACATATTAAAAGTGCTGCTGGTAGATCAAAAGAAAAGGCTTGCTTACCGTATGGAATGATCTTCACCCTCTTGTTCACTGAGGCAGGTATAGACTTGGAAAGAAAAATTTCTAAAGCTCTCACTCACATTGACTACTACACCATTCAAACTCTATATTGGATGAAATTTAAGAAAGAAAATGGTGTATGGATTAGAGAAAATGAAGAAGTGCATCCTCACATCTTAGAATCATCCTCTTCTTTAGATTCAAATAGGCCTTCCTCACCGGCACCTGGTGCTCCTCCATCATCCCCTGTACCCATACCGACACCCAGATCAGTTGCTGAAGAATGTCATCCGACTTCTCCTTATGTTCCTAGAGCTTTTCCAAGTTTCTCAGTTGATAGCATTGTAGAGCAAGTTGTGGGACAAATCTTAAGAAAATTAGATGACATGTTTTTTGACCTCAAACTTCAGTTTACTCAAAGTCTGGAAGAATAGAAAATTTCATCTAAGGGACAAATCGATATGATTAGCCAGCAAATAACAAATCTATCTCAAAGACTCAAAATTTTAGAAAAAAAAGCAATGGATCTTCTGGACAGATTGAGATATTGACTAGGAAAGTGGCCAAGATTGGTAGAAGGGTTGAAGAACTTATCATCACTCAGCATGGTGGCACAGACATTATGATATCCGCACTTTAGAAATTTGACAAAATGTTGGGTGATCTAGACTCTCAAATTTTCCCTCCCTCATCACAGCCTAGACCTTCACCTAGCCAACCTCAATTCTCTTCTGCCAGACCCCCCTTCAATGCCACCATCAGACCCAGACCTTTTGCAAGAGCCCGGAGCAAACCAACTACACTTTCCACCTTCTCTTCTGGTCCTATCATTGAATTTTCCTCAGATGAGGAATAGTTGACCTAGGACCAAAATCTTATCTTTTTGCCATGTTTCTAAAATGAACTCTAATGTTGTATTGTTTGGTTGTATCTTTTTATAAACAATACAAACATGTAATCAACTTCATGTTTTAATGAAAGTTTATTAGTTTCCGTGTTTGTAATGCTTGTCATGATTGTAATGCTTGTCATGATTGTATTGCTCTATTGCTTCTCCTTTTCAATGTTGACAAAAAAGGAGAGAAAAATACTTGAGCATGTAAATTGAATCTCTATTCAATTAATTATAAACTTGAGCATATAAATTGGATCTCTGTTCAATTAATTATCCTTAATTAATTTAAAAATTATTATGGATAAAATGCATTCATTAAGGGAGAGCTAATGTAAGCTGTTATATATCTTAACTTTGTAAAGCATCCATCCCTTCTAATGTTTATACATTTTGATTTATTATAATTACTTGTGCATATTGAAATTCACATTATTTTTTTATATATCTCATTAAATTCATAATATACTTTTACTTTGATATGCTCAATATTTTATCATCATCAAAAAGGGAGAGATTGTTGCCCTCAGGAATGATTTTTGTTGATTACAAAATATTAGAGCATAACCTTAATACTAACACTTTTCAGGAACACCAAAGTCTATTTTTCTTGTAGAAAGAAAAAGGTTGCTAAATGAATCCATAATCAAATGAAGATTTTTGAGCTATTTGGAATTATTTTTAAAATAGTTTTGGAGTAAGAAGAATCCTCTCTCAAAGTTCGAGCTGACCCATCCTTGATTTGAGCCAGCCCTGGCATGGCACGCACTTATCTCTTTGGCTTGGCATGCAGTCGAGCCGACTCGATTTGGATCCAAGCCGATTGTCTCAAAAAGGTAGAAGATCAGTTTTGAATTATTGCTGATTGAGCTGACCTGATTCTTAGCCAAGCTGACTATCTCAAGATGGCAGAAAACTTGTTTGGGAGTTCTACTAATCGAGCCAGCTCTAAGCTCCAATCGAGTTGGTTGTCTTAGATCAACAGAAATACTATTTTTGCTAATTGTTGATCGAGCCAGCCCGACACAAATTCGAGCTAGCTCTCTCATAGAATGATGATTTGCGTAGAAACTATACTCGAGCCAACTCAAAGCACGAATTGAGCCAGCTCGATGGAGTCTAACAGATGCAATGGCTAGTTCTGCAGAAGTCTACTTTTGCCCAAATCCTTTTTTCAATGGCTAACTTCGATCTCCAATGATCATAAATGGCGAGAATCCTTGTCAAATCACCAACAAACCATTTGGAAATGATTAAGGACAAAAGGAAAAAGGAAAATATAAAAGGAAAACACAGATTAAGATCTGGAAACAACCAAAAAAGAAAAAAGACAACACTTTGAGAAAAGTAAGACTAAAAGAAAGCTCACCAACTCTCATTCAATACTTTCTTGGTTCTTCTAAGTGCATTCAAAGAGGAAAGAGAGCATTTATTAGAAACATTCAAATTATTCTCAAGAAGATAAGCTACTGCAACAACTATCCAAACCAAAATAGGGTTTCACAGTGTTGTATTTTCTTCTATACCTAATTTGGTGTAAGAGTTTCAGCTGGGGCTAAAACTAGAAGGGTTATCATTGTACCAAACTTACTTTAGTTTGGGAGATCCTTAGGTTGAAGGCTGGTAAAGATTTTGATTGGTTGACCTAGGTAAAACTAATTGAATTTGTTTGTGAGCTTGGTGAAAACAAACATACTATAATCAAGTGATTATAGTGAAAATTCTCAAAAAGTTGCTTGGAGAGTGAATGTAGGTACTAAAAGTGCACTGAACCATTATAAATCCACTATGCTTGTGTGTGTGCTTGTCCTCTTGTGTGTTGGTCATTTCTTTTACTGCTTAGTAACTTTTTGATCTGCATAGTCCTTTATTTACATTGCATATCACTCACTAAATTTACTAAAAGTTTTAATAACCCAATTCACCCCTCTTCTTAGGTTGTCTAGCTGGGCAATAGTTAGGCTTAATTGTGTGCTAGCATGATTTTCTTGAACCTAATTGAATTTAATCCAAATCAATCAAACTGGGTTAGCTCAATTGATGACATCCAGACCCAAATCCTTGTTTATGTGAACTAGTTAGGTTTAGTTCCATATGGTAATGAAACATGTTGTAATTTCTATCATTGACATCATCAAAACATCTTTCGATGGTTCAAAATATTTTTGATTCATCTAATTAGAATGATCGATCATCATGATCATTCTAATTGCTCCCAAAATCTACCAATGATACCTAGCAGTATATGGTAGCAATCCATTAGAATTGAATGCGAATCTCTTGATGCAACTATCTGTCTGATTGGGTTATTCTATCATGAGCTCTGATAGGATTTGGATTAAGGTGAACTCATCAAACCCTAATATCCCATCAAATGATTGAATCATTGGATTTGAGTCCACTATGAAATCCTAATAGAAAACTCTTTTTTATTATATCATACTGCCATGGCCATGAGCTTAAGAACTCAATCTCATGATCATCATAGAACTACTCCTTATCTATCAAGGTTGATAGATCCCATCTTGGTGCGATCTAGTTCCTACAATAAACATGCTATAGCCAACATATGCCTCAGGATTCTAAATGGTTGGAAGATCCAATTATGATGTAGTTAAACTATAACACACTCAAGGTCAACTACCAATGCACCTCAAGTCAAAGAAATAGAAACACCACTACAGCATCAAGCTTAGTCATCGATGAGAAGGTGGACTCCCTTATGACTGCTTGCGGTGGTCATGCTCAGTGCCCTCATTCTCAATAAGTATCTATGCTCTCACTCCGATGTTTTCATATTATAGATTCAAGACTCATCTATTCTAAAGAAGCGATCGTACATCAATCTTTTAGATCGATCATCATCCTCATGATGATCCTATGATCGGAAGCTATTTATGAGTTAATTATGAAATTACATATCTTAAATTTTCAAGTCTTGAAAATTTGTATTACCATTCTTATTAACTCAAAGAATGTATCACAAATACTTTACACACAATGTGATAGAAGAAAAAATATTTTTTATTAATTTTAATTCAAAATTATAAAAATATTCCTAAAAAGTATATTACAAGTGTCAGCCAAACTAGCTTTTAAGGCACTCACCTAACAAACTCTCACTTGACCTAAAGCCAATTGGATACAAATCTAAGTCCCATCCTCTCAAGATGGGCTTCAATCTTCTGCTAGCTTAACAAATTTATCAATGAGTTAGCCGCATTATCTACAGTATCGATTCTCTTAACCTCGATGTAAGCCTTCTCGAGGTAATCATGGATGAGGTGATATCGCTGCTCGATATGCTTGGACTTTTGGTAAGATCTCGGCTTCTTAGCTAGGGCTATGGTGCCATTGTTGTCATAGTACAGAAGGATAGCATCTGATGGCATCACTCCAAGCTTTGCAATGAATTTCTTGAACCAAAATGCCTTCTTCATAGCTTTCAATGCAATGATGCACTCAGCTTCTGCTTGGAACTATTCAAGCTAACAACACCACCATTGCATACAAATAGGTTACTAGATGTTGACTTTCGATCATCTATATCTGACATAAAGTCTAAGTCTGTATACTCTTAGACCTAGAGTTCTCCATTACCAAATACTAAAAATATATCCTTAGTCCTTCTTAAGTACTTAAGGATACATTTCATAGAAGTTCAGTACTCTTTATCTAGATTCGACTGATATCTACTCATGATAGTCATAGTATGGGCAATATCCCAAAGCCAATCATCAGCCTGTTGACAGTTGAGGTATTATAATTAATTTTTTTAATTAATAAAATTTTTTTTGATATCTTTTTTATCATAAGTTTACATCTTCTAACGAACTCCATTGTTGTGATAAAGTCCTTAGGACTGTTTAGTTTCAATAAAGAGAGAATTTATTGATTAGTTCTTAAATTTGTTCACGACCAAATGATAGGCTGTTAATTAGGATTATAGCATCTATCGAGCATAGATTGCTATATGCCATATAGGTTGGTTGTCCTCTTAACCAAGGAGCATAGAGATACTTGTATGGCATACAGGTGAGATGTATGGATATATCATCATTGAACGTGATCAACTCCAAAGCATTCTACTATCGAGAATATCTCTGATGGGATATAGGTATAAGTATCTCTTAGACCTAAGATCACCTCAGTGACTTGCAAGCAACTCACTATGCTTTAGTACCAGACTAACTAAATTTCTAATTCAGTAATAGAAGGGTTCTGGGCACAGTCAAGTACTTATAAAGTCAAAGTGTGATCAAGATGAGATTGACCACTCCAATAGTTGAAGAAGAATGTATCACTATATTTCAATATAGCAAAATCTTGGCTAGGGTAATCCATCAAATATTAGGGTCAAGGGGATAAATTATATGGAAACTATATCCGCATGGATTCTAAGGATGGTGTTCTACACCTTCGACCTATCCGACCGTCGGATATCATTGCTAGATGGTCACTTTGATTGGTATAAAAATTTATTTTTATGCTACCAACCTAGGTTCAAACCTAGAGGTCACACACATTAGAGTTTACATTTTGATCAGATGGTTGATTAGCGATTTAGAATCATTTTAGGATTAAACGATCAATACGGTTGATGTTTGACCTAGTGCAAGTGTTGCAGGAGGATCAATTCATAATTCGATTACTAATTTACTTAATTTGATTAAGCTAGGTAATTAAGATTAAGTCTAATTAAATATAATTTAATTAGATTTGGTTTGGGCTTGATTGGATCAAATTCAATTGGTTTATTAGATTAGTCAAGTGCAAGGAAGAACTAGTCCAAGTCTAACTAAGACTTTAGTCAACCCAATTTTTTAATTTGATTAGAAAATAAATTAAAATTAGATATAATTTAATCTAATTTAAATAAGTTCTTAAATAGGTTAGGACCTTATTTAATTAGATTGGATTACTCTTGTTTTTGTTTGGTTAAAAGACCATATTTGACCAGGTCAAAATAGGAGTCCTAGTGTGACTAGGACTCCCTATTCCTTGTGCCACCTAATCCTCATGCCCCACCTCTTGCTCTTTGTATTTTTATGTAAAATTCTCCATGCCCAAAGGCTTCTCATGCACCCTTTCTCTCTTCTATTTCTCATATGGAAGTTTCTTCCATGACCAAGTCAAAAAGGAAAGTTGATTTTGCTTCGGATTCTACGAGATAGAATTCCTAATAAACTAAAAATCCTCCGTTCCTTCACGCCGCCACCTTCTTTATTTCTCTCTCTCGCACACACATTTTTTTTTGGGTTTATTTTCATCCTCCCTTGCTGGTCCATGGCAGAAAAAAAAGGTGGAGAGCCCAAGAGTTGGGCACCCCAACAACTTTCCTTATTTGGTCCTTCCTAGTCCAAATTTTTTACCTAACTTGGACTCTACATATCTCATTATTTAAAAATAAAAATTACTAAAATTTTTATGAATTATAGAAATTTGAGAGGTTTGGTGTAGAAAAATTAGAGAAAAATTCATCTAGATTGTGGAGATATTGAAAACATAAATCAGAGTATCTAGAAAAGGAACAAAGAAGAAGAAGAGAGTCTTCTTCTAGGATTTTTGTTCTAGATCTCTTTCATTCTTTTTGTGCTTTTGAGAGGTTTCTCAGCATCACAAATCTTCTTCTTTTCCTCTTGATATTTTGGAGTATTCAAGTTTCAAAGAAGGAAGCATCGGATCGATCATCGAAGAGAGATCAGCATAGTGCTAGCATATTATGCTGATTTCCTGCATCAGGATTTCTGATCGTATTCGTAGGCTCGTGTGGATAACTTCTAGAGACTAGATGCATTTGCAGCTCATGACTTCATCCTCAAGCTTGGATCTGTATGTTAGAATATCTAACTTGCTCAGGTAACATATCTGATCTGTTATTTTATAGCTGCATTAGATGTAGTATAGATCTAGATTGATATGATCAACCTTTTTCTTTCTTGTTTAATTTTTAATTTTTAATTTAAATACCATGTAATAATAATATAATAAGATCTTAGATCTAGGATATTTTAGATTAATTTTAATCTTTTACTACCTGATCTTGAAAAAGTTTCAAGATCTAGTCCTAAAACCCTAGATCTGGTTTCTTCACTTGGAGTTTTCCATTACCAAACACTATAAACATATCCTTAGTCCTTCTCAAGTATTTAAAGATATATTTCATAGAAGTCTAGTACTCTTTGCCTAGATTTAATTGATATCTACTCATGACACTCATAGTATGGGTAATATCAGGTCATGTACATAGCATGGCATACATGAGGCTTCATATTGCCGAAGCATAAGGGATCTTACTCATGCGTTCAATCTCCTCAGGTATGTTAAGACACATCTTTTTGGAGAGATGAATGCCATATCTGAAGGATACTAATTCCCTCTTGGAGTTTTTCATGTTGAACCTCTTCAGCACCTCTTCTATGTACATCTTTTGTGGTAGACCTAGCATCCTATTCGGTCTATCGCTATAGACCTTTATTTTCAATATGAAGGAAGCTTCTCCTAGTTCTTTCATAGAAAACTCTTTTGACAACCATATTTTGATGGATTAGGAATATCATTTCTAATCAGGAGGATGTCATCTATATACAATACAAGGAAGACAACAATACTCCCACTGATCTTTTTGAAGATACAGGACTCCTCATTTTTGATGAAACTAAATGATTTGATCACATCATTAAAGCATGCATTCTAGCTTTGAGATGCTTGCTTAAGTTTATATATGGATATTTGTAATTTGCAGATCTTGTGATCACTACCACTGAATGTGAAACCAAAGGATTATTTCATATAGATATCTTCTTCAAAATATCTATTTAAGAATGTTATTTTCATGTCCATCTATTGCCTAGATAGGCAACCCAAGAGGGAAGGGATGAATTGGATTTTTAAAAATTTAAAGCTGATATGTACGGTGATAAATGATTAAATCCTAAGTGAATCAAATATGAGAGCAAATAGAAGACACAATCAAGAGCACACACACAAATAAGAGAATTTTATAATGGTTCAGTGATCTTCCAGCACCTACATCCACTCCTAAAGCAAACTCTTAAAAATTTTACTATAATCCCGTAAGATTATAGTCGGATAGTTTTTTAGGACTCACTATCTAAAAATCCAATTGGTTTTTTCCTAGGTTCATCAACCACAATCCTTACAAGGATCAGACAAATCATTCTGAATAAACAAAGGAGAGAAAAACCCCTAAATCCAAGTTTCAACTCCTGCTGAAACCAAGTATATGGAAAGAGGAAAAGAAATTTTATAACTCGAAATGTCCCTTTGAATGAGTAGAAAAGTTGTCCTTACAGTTCATTGAAAGCCTCTTTGAATATGTGGTGTTGGTGCAAAATTTGATCATCACCGGAGAAGTGCCAGAGTCGGAGAAGAAGAGATCACCACTGGTGACTTGCAAAACAAGTTTTGTCTAGAGCCTAGGGGGGTGGCTTCAGCAAGATCCTTCGATGATTAAGTCAGCTCTTTCGACCAATAGAAATGGAGTACTCAGTCGAGAAAGTTGCAGAGTATTGAGAAGAAGAAGAGAGCCTTGAGAAAACATATCTGGAGGATCCCTTTTATAGATGGAGCCTATAACAAACTGATAGTGGTAGCCATAACTGTTAGATATATGTGCCCTAGAAGCCAGAATTGGATGACACTTGTAATACACTTCTAGGGGCAAAATTATAATTTTGACTATAATTAATAAAATAGCTTATTTTCTATCACACCTGTGTATTTAGTGTCTGTGATACATCCTTTGAGTTAATGGTAATGATAATTCATATTTTCAAGAGTTGAAAATTTAAGACATGAATAATCATTATTAACTCATAAACAGCTCCCGACCATAGGATCATCACTAGGATGGTGATTGATCCGGAAGGTTGGTGTACGATCGCTTCTCTTTAGTAGATGAGTCTTGAGTCTACGGTGTGGAGACATCGGAGCGAAAGTACAGGTACTCATTAGAGAACGAGGGCACTGAGCGTGACCACCTCGAGTAGTCATTAGGAAGTCTACCTTCTCGTCAATGACTGACTCGATGCTGCAGTAGTGTGTCTGGTTCTTTGACCTGAGATGCATCGGCAGTTCACCTTGAGGGTGTTATAGTTTGACTACACCATTACTCGATCTCCTAGCCATATGGAATCCTGAGGTGTATGTTGGCTATAGCATGTTCATTGTAGGAACTGGATTGCATCAAGATGGGATCTATCTACCTCGGTGGTAGAGGAGCAGCCCTATGATAATCATGAGAATCAAGTCCTGAAGCCCATGGCCATGGCAGAGTGAAATAATAGAAAGAGTTTCTATTTAGATTTTCACATTGGACTCGAATCGAATGATTATATCATATGACAGAGATTAGGGTTTGACGAGTTTACCTTAACCCTAATCTGATCGGGGCTCAAGATAGAAGAACTTAATCACACAGGTAGCTGCACCAAGAGGTTCGCATTCAGCTCTGATGGGTTGCCACCATATACTGCTAGGTGTCACTGGTGGATTTTGGGAGCAATTAGAATGATTTAGATGATCGATCATTCTAGCTGTTCGAATCAGAAGAGTTCTGATCCATCGAAAGGAGTTTCGATGATGTCTATGATAGAGATCATGACATATCCCATTACCATACAGAACTGAACCTAATTGGATCACACAAACAAGAGTTTGAATTTGGTGATCATCAATTGAACTAATCTAAGTTCAATTGATCTAAATGAGATTCAATTAGGTTCAAGAAAATCATGCTAGCACTCGATTGAACCTAACGTTCTTCTTTTGGTATCACAAATAAGTTGTCCTGACTGAGCCAAAGGAGTTTATGCTCAATCAGAGGCCTTCATATGGTCTAACTGGAGGTTTTCCAAGTTAGAGAAGGTTGTCTTATTTTATAAGACATGACCTGCCATTTTTGGTCACCTACCATTTTTGGTCCTTTGACTTTGGTCAAAAGTTGACCTTTGACTGGTCAAATGTTGACCATAGACACTTTGACTTTTGTCCACGTGTCACGCACCTATTGGAGAACTGGTGGGGGCCTGTCCCCCTGCCAGAACCTGGCAAGGAGAAGGGCGCATGCCACCCTAGGCGTGCGCCCAAGTTGGAGGCGCCTTGGAGTCCTTGTTGGACAAGGACTCCACCTCCCTTTTGGATTCCAATCAGAGTTCTACTAAGAATCTAGTTTGACTGGTCTTAGGCGCCCTCTAAGGAGGAATCCAGGGGTCTCTATTCTCACCAATCAGATTTAGATCTGATTTCACAAAGGATTATGATTGGTTGGGAGGAAGAGGAGTTGGATCACGCTTAGTCTATAAATAAGACCCTGCACCCAACTCAGATTAATAATGCAATTCAATTGAGAAACCCCATGCCCCAAGGCTGCCGCTCCCCTCCTTCTCCATGCCATAGTCTCTTCTCCCCTTGCTCTCCACATCCAACAGAGTTTTGGACTTAGGTTGGTGCGTTCCAGATCAAAAGAAAGGCGATCAAAAGAAGAAGGCTGCACTGCTGCAAAGGACGACTGCTGATCTTCAAAAGGAGTTTTGAAGATCCTCCAGATCAGATCCAGATCTGATTTTTGGAGGCATGATAGAGAAGAAGAGGATCTCCAGATCCAATCCGAGTGGATACCGGTAGAGGCCAGGCGCTTGTGTGGCTAGATCCAGAACCTTCCGCTGCAATCAGGATCATCTACAGGGTAATAGGATTACCCAAATCAGGTAAATTAAATTTGATTTAATTTATCTTATTTTATTTTATTTATTAAAATAATAAGAATTTGATCTGAAACATATCAAGATCTGATTGGGATCAAGCAAAAAAATTTTGAAATATATCTCTTGATCTGATCAGATCTGGACGAACCTGGACCGGGAAATCAGGATTTCCCTTCAATAACTATCGGATAGTGGGCCACTCGAGGTCACGTGGAGTTTATTATGGAGAATAGTGTTTACTGTCACGAGGTGCCAGTCCATTTGAGATTTGATAGTCAAAGTTCAAAGGAGTAGGCATCGGTTGGTGATGACCTTTGAGCTATGTCAATTCTAAAGTAGTTTGGACTCCTCTAAGGTAGTCCGAGTGTGGGTTGGTTCATGCCGTGTTCGAAGCTGAATTTGTGTAGGAGAGGAGACTCTTCTGAAACTAGAAAGTAGATCTACTAGAGAGATCTATGCATAGCGCTTCTAGAGGACAAACTTGAGGAAGAATTCGCTTGATGGAGGAACCCAACTACTAGAGAGAATCTGAAAGTAGTTCGCCTATTAGAGGAGTTTGAAAGAAATTCGCCGATTGGGGGAGTCCGAAAGGAGTTCGATTGTTGGAGTTCGGAAGGAGTTCGACTACTAGAAAACTTTGGCTATTGGAGGAATCTAGAAGAAGTTCACTTATTGGAGTCTAGAAGGAGTTCGACTGCTAGAGGAGTTCGCGTATTGGAGGAATTTGAAAGGAGTTCGTCTAATGAAGTCCGGAAGGAGTTTGCCTATTGGGGGAGTCTAGAAGGAGTTTGCCTATTAGAGTCCGAAAGGAGTTCGGCTGCTAGAAGAGTTTGCCTATTGGGGGATCCGAAAAGAGTTCACCTATTGGAGTCTGGAAGGAGTTCGTCTGTTGGAGTCTGGGCTGCTAGAGGGGTTCGACCATTGGAGAAATTTGGAAAGAGTTTGCCTGTTGGAGGAGTTTGACCGTTGGAGGGAGATCGATCGAACGGGAGGCATAGGTGCTGGAGACTTGGCTAATTCTCTAGGGTGGTACTGACTGTTCAAGGTTGCTTAGAGAAGGAATCCATGATGTCTTATTGAATCCAAAATCAGTCTTTCCAATCAATCAGATTCTCTGGCTATAGTGTCGGAGGTTGGCCATTTTAGAATGATTTACAACTTGAATATTTCTGTGGGTTGAGGTTCAATTTCTATAACCACAATTAGATGGAATTGATTTAGTCAAAATCTTAGCCAAACTTCGATAGAA
This sequence comes from Cocos nucifera, assembly GCA_006176705.1. NCBI lineage: Eukaryota > Viridiplantae > Streptophyta > Magnoliopsida > Arecales > Arecaceae > Cocos > Cocos nucifera. The sequence continues at coordinate 80,130 of QRFJ01001907.1, forward strand.
GTGGATTTATCCCCAACACTAGCCTCCCTACTTTCAAGTTCGAAGTTCGAAGGATGGGAGTAAGATGAAGACTGCCAAAATTTGAAGGATTTTTTGATCCTACTGGGTTTCCCACTTCTAGATGGGATGGAATGTTTTGGCTTTTATTGGGCTAGCGTCGGAGCTTCGTATATGCACGGTGACCTAAAGAGGCATTTTTCAAATTTCCAGTCAGAAGTTTGCTCGAAGTACAGCACCATTAAGGGTCTGTCCATTGGAAGCTTTATGTCATGATGAGTAGGACATGCGTCGATCAGAGATCGGCTGGAGAAAATCTATAATCATAACTGCTCTGGGGCTCCATGGATTACTTAAGCCCGCTCTCCTCCTCTGAGTCCCTACTTCTAAAATCTTTCTTTCCTCCCTATAGTTTTCTTCTTCATCCCGAGCGAGAGCCCAAGCTGCTTTCTTTAGTTTTTGACGTACCTTCCATCGATTCTTGCTCCATTTGCCATCTTCTTGTTCTTCTTAATCAATTTAGATCAGCTTTCTAACACTTTTCAAATTATATCTGCATTCTTATTTTCTCGTTCTTTCTATTCTTGTCGAAGCTTGAACATCTCATTTTTTTTTTTATTTTTTGGGTAATTTCTTGATTTTACCTTGATCCAAATGTCTAGCGAGGAATCTTGGTCGACTTGTTCTGAGAGTTTAGCCCCTTTAAGCTTGACGAACCTACCTCCTGAGAAGGCCGAACCCTTGGGATCGGCCCATCCTTTTATGCCTACGACCATTTCTTGTAGACTTTGGCCTAATTATCTTTTCTTAGCTAGGATTCAGTTTGAAATTCCTCTTGAGTACGAGCTTGAACTTTCTGGGCCTGATAACTGAGCCTGCTCACCCCCTCCTAATCGAATCTATCTGTATGTCAAAATCTTTTAGGCCGGGCTTAGGTTACCTTTATCTTTTTTCATAGCTAACTTATTTAGGTTTCTTAATATTTTTCTTATTGCCGTGGTGCCGAACTCCTTTAGATTTATCATAGGATTCCTCTTCCTATGCACCATGGTAGGCGTCCGACCTACCATTTCTCTATTCCATAATTTTTTTATCTTTAAACATCATCCCACCACTAAGGATTGGTAGTATGTGTCTCCACAGTTTGGGAGGAAGGAACTGCTTAAAGGTGCCCCTTCCTCTATTTACGGTTGGAAGGAGAAGTTCTTCTTCATTTTCCATCCCATCCTAGAAATAGGGCTACCTCCATGGGGCGAGGTAAGAGAATCGGTTTGCCAAGCTCCTGGGCTAGAAAATGAAGATCGGAGCTCGATCGATAAGCTGAAGTCCTTTGATGCTCCACCAATCTCTATACTCCTAGATGAGCAAATCTTGTTCAATTTCAGCCTCGGTCCTCTTAAGTCAATAGGTAGTTTGTGATATTCAGCCGACTGGATGGTATTCATTTTTCTAATCTTCTAACTTTGTCTTTATAGAAATGACTCCCGAGAAATGAAGCTGCTTGATGAAGGGGGTCCGAACCCTTAAAAGGAAGGATGGTTCTTCTGGCGAACCACAGAAGAAGGCCCGGATTGGACAGTCAAGCCGGACTACGCTGCTTTGGTCCATGCCGGTCCTTGAACCCACTGCTACCATGTTGAGCCTGGCCCTATCTAATGAGGCCATCCCTCTTGCTTCTATTCGGTTAGAGAGAGCTGTGGAGAAGAAGAAGAAGAGGGCCATCGGCAAGAAGGTCGGGCAAAAGGCTAAATGCTCCGAAAGAGGGAACCTTGGCCAAGAATAGGATTTTCTGAATGATCGAGAGGTCATCCAGTCACTAATGGAGGGGAGCATCCTTCCCCACATCATTGAAAGGATGTGCTAGAAGAACAATGTCGAGAGGTTCGATGAATTATTTACTATCTTTCTGGAGGTAAGTGGTTCCTTCTGATTTTGACTTCATGCCCATTAAGCATTGGAACTGGGATCTTTTATGATTCTGATTTGTTATGTGTTTTGTAGCTGGGACACTACCTTTTTGCCCACTCTGATGTAGCAAGCCAAAATTAGGTCGAGGCTTTTAGAGCCCTAGAAGAAGCTTGCGCAGAAGCTGAGAAGGCCCGGGTTGAGGCCAACGTTCTAATGGTCGCCTCGAAGAACCATTTGTCTGAAGTCAAACACCTTTAAAATGAACTGAGAGAAGAGCATGGCGAGTTGGCGAAGTTGAGGGCCGAGCTAGCCCTGGAAAAGGAGGAGAAAGGGAAGGCGCAAGAGGAGGTTAGCGCTGCCATGGAAAGAGCTGTGCAGAACTTCAAGTCCTCCAATGATATCGAGGACATCAAAATAGACTTTGCCTAGGAAGCCTTCTTGGACGGGTTCCACGTCTGCATGGGGTGAGTCATCAAGAATTTTCCCAACATCGATTTGGATCTCCTCCTAGAAGAGCCAGAGGATAGAGCCGACCCTTCAAGCACCAATACTGAGATTGCTCCTGAATCCGCAGGTGCAGCGTCCGAGCCTACTCAAGGGTCGGAGTCGATCGAGAATGTCCCAACCTCTCCAGTGGGTGAGCCGCCTGAGGTCTAAACTTTTGACATCTATATATCCTCTTTTTTCTTTTTTTTGGTGTACCAAACATATTTCAAGTAATGAGAGCAAATCCTTCTTTTTCTTTACACTTTGCATTTTATGTGATTTAGAACATCTCTGTCGATCAAGGCCACGACCTCCTTTCTTCGGTTGACGCCGATCCCTTACCTCAGGGGGTTTTGTTCAAGCCTTTGATAAAGGGTTTGAAGGAGGTCCATCAATTGAGAAAAAGATTGAAGAGAGTTGAGATCGACCTTTAGGCCTCTTAGAAAATGCTGTGGAGGCGACTAAGGAAGTCACTCACCTCCAAAGTTTACACATGAAGGATGTGGCGAGCTTCAGCATTCGAAAAGAAAATTTTGAGAAGGAGCTCACCAAACTCTGAAAGAGCACGAGCGACAAGTCTTGGGCGCTCATAGTGAAGATCGGCTCTCTAGAAGTTGATCTCAAGAAGGCGGAAGAGAAGATTCGTCTCTAGGAAAGGAGTTCACCATAGTCCACCAACGAATTTCAGCATGATTGGAGCTGGTCGAAGAAGTTCTCCTAGCTTCAAAAGTAGCTGCAGGATGCTAAAGATTAGCACAATAATTATCGGGCGTCCTAGGCAGGAAAGATATCCAGGCTTGAAGGTGAGCTAAAGGTTGCCAGGGATGAAGCGATCTATTTTTGGAAGAAGTTTTGTAGCATTCAACAGGCTGGATTAAGCGGTGAACCTGAGGAGCTCGTCTTTCTGAGTAGAACTATTGGCAAACTCTTGGAGGCTGTTGGGGTGGAGAAAATCGAAGTTCAATAATTGAATCTGCAGTTGATCTAGCAGCGTCAAGCCGTCAAGGATGCTGAAGCTGAATCTAAGATTTTGAGGAAGCAGCGGTGAGAGCTCAAGGCCAAATTTGAATACTCCAATAGGATGTACATCGACGGTCTATACAAGAAGGAGCTAGAGGAGGAAATTTTCAAACAAAAGGAAGCTTTGGTGATGGCTGGAGCCGATAGCCCAAAGTCTAAAGATCTTGGATCGCCTTAGGACTTCACCTCTTTTTTTTTATGTAATCGATTTCACCGATCTTTATCTTATCTATAATGTGTTTGCTTTTTTGCAGTCGGCCTTTGCTGACCTCTATCTTGCTTGTAGTGTGCCCATTGTAATTGATGTTATTAACTTTTACTTATAACGAACTTAACTTTATAATAAAATAGTACCTTTTTCGTTGTCATCTCTTGTGGATTCGATTCTGGATGCCTCATTTTTCTTTCATTTCTAATGAGACGCATGTCGTGGACATCGGGTCAGGGGTTTGTTCTATGGATTAGGTTGGAATTTTTTCTTTAGCATTTGGCACTGTCGTAAGAAAATGTGATCAGCAATCGTCAGTAGGGCCTTGACCTTTCCCTTGTTTTAAATTAGCATGGCCTTGACCTTCCACCCCTTGTATGATCGTAGAGGTTCCTCGGATCCATCGACGGGTTCTCATCTTGGCTTAATGAGGCCTTTGACTTTAATCACGTTAGGATGAGGTTCTCCTCCTGTTCCTAACGTGCTGTAGGGACACATTAAGGCTGTTGGTAGAGCCTCTCCCCTCATCTTATCTTAGTTCAACGAGGCCTTCGACCTTGCTCACGTTAGGATGAGATTCTCCTACTATTTCTAATGGATTGTAGGGGGACATTAGGACCATTGGTAGGGCCTCTCTCCTCATCTCATCTTAGTTCAACAAGATCTTCGACCTTGCTCATGTTAGGATGAGGTTCTCTTCTATTCCTAATGGACTGTAGGGGCACATTAGGACCATTGGTAGGGCCTCTCTCCTTATCTCATCTTAGTTCAATGAGGCCTTCGACCTTGCTCATGTTAGGATGAGGTTCTCCTTCTGTTCCTAATGGGCTACTTTTGGTTGCTTCAGAGTTGTCATTACACTCTTTGTACCAAGGTAATCAAAATATTCGAATTACTGATAGTACAATCTTTTTTAATTCCAAGGCTGTAACAACCCTCAAGCTTCTTCAAAATTTTCTCTGACCTCCCCACCTTCAAGGAAAATCCTGATTTTTCGGACCAGGTTCGTTCAGATCTGATCAGGATCAAGAGATATATTTCAAAAATTTTTCTCTTTGATCTAATCAGATCTAGGATATTTTAGATCTAATTCTTATTATTCTAATAATTAAAATAAAATATAGATAAATTAAATCAAATTTAATTTACCTTGATGTAGGGTAATCCTATTACCCGTTGATGATCCTGTAAGCAGCGGAAGGTTCTGGATCTAGCCATGCAAGTGCCTGGCCTCTACCGGTATCCACTCAGGCTGGATCTAGAGATCCTCTTCTTCTCTATCACATCTCCAAAAATTAGATCTGGATCTGATCTGGAGGATCTTCAAAACTCTTTTGAAGATCAGCAGTTGTCCTTTGCAGCAGCGCAGCCTTCTAGCTTTCTGTCGCCTTTCTCTTGATCTGGATTGCACCAACCAAGATCCAAAACTCTTTTGGACATGGAGAGGAGAGGGAGAAGATGGCTTGGCATGGAGGAGGAGGAGAGAGGCAGCCTTGGGGCATGGGGAATTTGATTCCTCTTTGAGTTGGGCGCAGGGTCTTATTTATAGACTATGCGTGATCCAACTCCTCTTCTTCCCAACCAATCACAACCCTTTGTGAAATCAGATCTAAATCTGATTGGTGGGAATAGAGTCCCCTTGGATTCCTCCTTAGATGGTGCCTAAGACCAGTCAAAGTTGGTTCTTAGGAGAACTCTAATTGGAATCCAAAAAGGAGATGGAGTCCCTGTCCAACAGGGACTCCTAGGGCGCCTCCAACTTGGGCACACGCCAAGGGTGGCGTGCGCCCTCCTCCTTGCCAGGTTCTGGCAGGGGGACAAGCCCCCACCAGCTCTCCAATAGGTGCATGACATGTGGACAAAAGTCAAAGTGTCAATGGTCAACATTTGACCAGTCAAAGGTCAACTTTTGACCAAAGTCAAAGGAACGAGAAATGGCAGGTGACCAAAAATGGCAGGTAATTGTCTTACAAAATAAGACAACCTTTTCTGACTTGGACAACCTCCAGTCAGACCATAGTGAAGGCCTCTGATTGAGCACAAACTCCTTTGGCTCAGTCAGGACAACTTATTTATGATAGTAAAAGAAGAACGTTAGGTTCAATCGAGTGCTAGCACGATTTTCTTGAACCTAATTGAATCTCATTCAGATCAATTGAACTGGATCAGTTCAATTGATGATCACCAGATTCAAACCCTTGTTTGTGTGACCCAGTTAGGTTCAGTTCTGTATGGTAATGGGATATGTCATGATCTCTATCATCGACATCATCGAAACTCCTTTCGATGGATCAGAACTCTTCTGATTCGAACAGCTAGAATGATCGATCATCTAAATCATTCTAATTGCTCCCAAAATCCACCAGTGACACCTAGCAGTATATGGTGGCAACCCATCAGAGCTGAATGCGAACCTCTTGGTGCAGCTACCTGTGTGATTAAGTTCTTCTATCTTGAGCCCCGATCAGATTAGGGTTAAGGTGAACTCGTCAAACCCTAGTCTTCTGTCATATGATGTAATCATTCGATTCAAGTCCGATGTGAAAATCTAAATAGAAACTCTTTCTATTATTTCACTCTGCCATGGCCATGGGCTTCTGGACTTGATTCTCATGATCATCATAGGGCTGCTCCTCTACCACCGAGGTAGATAGATTCCATCTTGATGCAATCCAGTTCCTACAATGAACATGCTATAGCCAACATACACCTCAGGGTTCCATATGGCTAGGAGATCCGAGTAATGGTGTAGTCAAACTATAACACCCTCAAGGTGAACTGCCGATGCACCTCAGGTCAAAGAACCAGACACACTACTGCAGCATCGAGTCAGTCATTGACGAGAAGGTAGACTTCCCTAATGACTACTCGAGGTGGTCACGCTCAGTGCCCTCGTTCTCTAACGAGTACCTGTACTCTCGCTCCGGTGTCTCCACACCGTAGACTCAAGACTCATCTACTAAAGAAAGCGATTGTACACCAACCTTCCGGATCAATCACCATCCTCGTGATGATCCTATGGTCGGGAGCATTTTATGAGTTAATAATGATTATTCATGTCTTAAATTTTCAACTCTTGAAAATATGAATTATCATTACCATTAACTCAAAGGATGTATCACAGACACTAAATACACATATGTGATAGAAAATAACCCATTTTATTGATTATTAGTCAAAATTATAATTTTGCCCCTAGAAGTGTATTACAAGTGTCAGCCAATTCTGGCTTCTAGGGCACATATATCTAACAATCTCCCACTTGTCCTAAAGCCAATTGGCTACAAGTCTAAGTCCCATCTTCTCAAGGTGGGCTTCGATCTTCTGCTGGCCCAACGGCTTTGTAAGTGGGTCTGCCACATTATCTGTGGAGTTGACTCTCTTGACCTCGACGTAACCCTTCTCGAGGTAATCGCGGATGAGGTGGTATCGCCGCTCAATGTGCTTGGATTTCTGGTGAGACCTCGGCTCCTTAGCAAGGGCTATGGCGCCATTGTTGTCGCAGTATAGAGGAATGGCATCTGATGGCATTACTCCAATTTCTGCAGCAAACTTCTTATACCAGAATGCTTCCTTCGCAGCCTCTGATGCAGCGATATATTCTGCTTCCATGGTGGAATCTGCTATCACGGTTTGCTTGAAACTCTTCCAGCTGACAGCACCACCATTGCACACAAACAGACTCCCAGATGTCGACTTTCGATCATCTATACATTGGACATTGAAACCAGTCCGTGTATCCCTGACTTGGAGTCTCCATAACAAGGCACATCATATCTTAGTTCTTCTAAGTAGCTTAAGGATAGCATTTCATAAAGTCCAAGTTGTTCCCTGGATTTGACTGATATATACTTGTGACATCATAGCATGGGCTATATATCCAAGTCGTGTACATAGCATGGCAATCATAGCCCTATCTAGCAGAAGCATAAGGGACTTGCTGCATTGTTCTTCATTTACTCAGGTGTGCTCGACACCATCTCTGAAAGATGAAAACCATGTCTGAAGGATATATCCCTCTAGAGTTTTTTTCAATACTTAAATCTCTTTAGTCTTCCCTCTAGTACATGCTTCTGTGAAATCCTAGATCCTATTCGTCCTATCCCTAATAGACCTTAATCCAGAATCAAGGAGCTTCACCTAAGGTCTTTCAGAGAATTCTTGGGCAATCATATTTTGACTGATGGTCAACATGGGAATATCATTCCTAATAAGAAAGGATGTCATCTATGTACAAATACGAGAAAACACAGTGCTTCCACTGATTTTTTGAAGACACACGGTTTTTTCTTCATTTTTGATGAATCAAACATTTTGATCACATCATTGAACGAGTGTTCCAGCTTCGAGATGCTTGCTTAAGTCCATATATGGACCTTGTAGCTTTGCAAACCTTGTGGATCAAGTACCACTGGTGTGAACCCTAGTGGCTGTTCCATATAGATATCTTCCTCAAGATATCCATTTAAGAATGCCATTTTCATGTCCATTTGCCATATTTTATAATCGAAATAGGCTGCAACGGCAAGCAATATGCGGATAGATTTTAGCATAGCCACTGGGGAAAAGATATCCTAATAGTCAGTGCCTTCTCATTGATTATAACCTTTTGCCACTAGTCTAGCCTTGAATGTCTCCACATTCCCATCTGCACCAATTTTTCTCTTGAAGATCCATTTACATCTAATAGGTACTCTACCTTCTGGTGGATCTACCAAGGTCTAGACTTGGTTTGAGTGTCAATTTCTGACTTCATTACCTCTAGCCATTTCTCAGAGTTGATATCTGATATCGCCTCATTATAGGTTTTGGGATCATCACCATGAGCACCATTACCTACGAGGAATATTTTCTCTACTTTCTCTGAAATAATACCTAGTATCTTTCAGGGGGATGGAAAACTCTTTCTGATCTACGAGGTGGAGGAGGTAGTATTCTTATTGGCTCAACCTGATTTGGTTCCAATTGGTCCTTAGCTCATTGTACTTATGAGACTTTCTCATGAAGCTTAATCTGCTTTCCAATACCGATATCTTGAATAAACTATTTTTCAAGAAAGATGACATGTCGACTCACAATCACATTATGGTCTTCTGAAATGTAGAAATAGTATCCTAGTGACTCTTTAGGATATCCTATGAATCAAGCTCTGAAGGATCTAAACTCTAACTTATCCGCTGGTTGTCTTTTGACATGAGTCGGATAACCCCAAATTTTGAGATGACTCACTTGGTTTCTTACCGTGCCATATCCATAGCGTGTGGGTAGGAAAACGGTTTCAGAGGGAACCCTATTCAGTAGATAAATTAAAGTTAACAGTGAGTGTCCCCAAAGAAAAATAGGATGGTCTGTGAAGCTCATCATGGATCGGACCATATCCAATAGAGTCCGATTTCTCCGTTCTGAAACCCCATTGAGTTGAGGTGTTCCTAGTGGAGTCCATTGAAAGACTATGCCATTTTTCTTGAGATAGTCTAGGAATTCTCTGCTAAGGTATTCACCTCCTCGATCTGATCGAAGAACCTTAATGGATTTTTCAGTTTGTTTTTCCACTTCATGTCTGAATTCTTTGAATTTTTCAAAAGCTTCAAACTTGTGTCTCATAAGATACACATACCCATACCTAGATAGATCATCGATAAAGGTAATGAAGTAGACAAAATTACCTCTAGCCGGCACATCAAATGCGCCGCATACATCAATATGTACTAGGACAAGGAGATCTGTGGCCTTTTCCCCATATCCTACAAAAGGGAGTTTAGTCATTTTGCCTTGAGGACAAGATTCATTAGTTGGATATGACTCGAAAGTCAACGGACTCAATAGCCCATTTTTCTCTAATTTGTTGATGCTATCTTCTGCTATATGACCTAATCTCAGGTGCCATGGATACCTATAATTTGGACTATCCCTAGGTCGTTTGGCATTCATGTTTTGCTCGATAGTTAGAACAGATACATGAATATGTAGTTGATAAAGATCGTTAATAAGGAAACCATTTGCAATTTTATTTTTTTCATAAAGAATGTTACAATGGTCCTTAAAGAAGGTAATCACATAGCTTCTGGCTAAGCATGAAATAAGAAATCAAATTTCTGCTAGCTGCAGCCACATAATAACAGTCTTTAAAACTAAGTCTAAAACAAATGGTAATCGAAGAGGGTCTGTTCCCACCGCCATTGCAGCAACTCTTGCTCCATTTTCGACGCGTAGAGTCATGTATCCATCCCTCAGCCTCCTGCCATCCTTAAGACCCTGCATGGAAGTGCAAAGGATGAGCATTAGAACCAGAGTCAAGCACCCACTGGATGCAGAAGAAACCAAAGGTTAGACTCAATAACGAGCATACCTCAAAAGGTCCTTCTTCGTTCTTCAGGGTGGCCAAGTAAGTAGACGGGCAGTTCTTCACTTCCAGTGGCCATCGCTTGTTGCAAGTGGAAAATACTTTTCTTTGTCCAGCGGTGTTCTTTTCGGCTCTGCCTTCTTCTTCTTTTCTCCTTCCACTTTTGCTTTTTTGCAAGACTTTTTTTCTGTTTTAGTAGAAGAGCTTTTTTTTTTGGAAAAAGTCTCATTCCATAGAAGAACTGAGCCCTTTAGAATCTTTCATAGAAAGCTCAGTAGTGACCCAGCATGTTTCAATAATTCGGCCTAAGGAATTTTGAAGTTTATGCATGTTGGTAATTCATGATGCAATTGCCCATATGCATCAATCAAGGAATTGCAGAATAACATCCATTTTGCAGATCCAAGTCTACACTTACATCGACATTCTTCAAGTTCTTCCAAGTCGCTTGATCATCATTTAGATAGTGATCTTGGACAACTGCCATCAACGCAATCTTAGCCCTTAAAAAGTCATTTCTATGCCTTAATAACTTGGGCCTGCACGACTCTATCTACCAAAACAATCCTCTTGCAATGAGCAACATTTGTGTGAAGTAGTCCCGCATATCATTCTGTTGGGTGCTGGAGCTCATCAGACGATCGAGCCCAACATTATATCTGGCTTAATTATCTTTGTTTATACCATTTTTCCAAAGCACTCTTTGTTCAGGTCATGGATGGCGGGCTGGTACACGGTGGGAGGGTCGTCGTAGTCCAATACATGGGTTAACTTCTTGGAGACCCAAAATAATTTTGTAGTTCTCTGAGCCAATCTTTATAATTAGGTTTTCGATCAGTCTATGTGTTCTAGGATAGGCAGTGATACGTGATAGGTTGGCATGCTGACATTTTTCTAATAGAAAGTCAAAAGATATTAGTTAGATATACTGTATTAATGACTTGACCAATTTGTTTAGAGATTTTATTTTTAAATAAATTAGCTTCTATTATTTTTCTCGGATTCCTACAAACTATCCTCTAATAGAGATACAAAAAATTCTCCACGATTAAATGATATTTCTAGTGGGTGAGTGCGATCTCACCAACCTGCACTCATCAGCCTCACCTAACAGTTATTGGATGTAGTAGCCACACTGAATGAACAACTCTTGTTCAATGATTCTCTAATCATGGTGCAACCAACTTGTCTCTAATTCATGAATCTCACCATAATCTGGAATATTGATCCACTCCTTAGTTAAGTCAGACCTACCATTCTGCACAACTCAGATTCTAATTGAGTCCTCTCACCATATCCAAATATTGAGCCCAACTCACCTCCAGCCATAGCATCCAAATGCCTAAATAGACATGGTTCTTCTTTTCGGTGCAACTATGCTACTTGAATTCCATCCGAGAACTCACACTCCAGGAGGGCGCCGTACATCTGTAATGGTGGACAGGACCTCAGATTAAATCTTTTCTTCGGAAGAATTGAAATTAGGTCTCATTAAACTAGACTGGTCTATAGTCAAAAACAATTATGACTTAACCTATGTGGCATGGATTAGCTGCAATATTTGACCCTCCTTTAATCAGAAATTGAGTCAACAGATATGGGCCAGGTTAAGTGAGAACCATGGAAGGGATAATGCCATTACTCATACAAGAATGTATTCAGGATCGATGTAGCTCCAACTTAAAATACAGTCGCATCGTATCTGGCCAAACAATACTTAGACACCACAATTTCTGAGCCAAAACCAATTAGTTTAAGCTACAATCCTAAACTCTAATCTCTAAGCACCTTAATTAGTTCTTGCTTGATCAATTTGACTGATCTTGACCCAGACTACATCCTATTAGGCTGGTCAATTTAAGCATTGTTGCGTCCCATCTAACGCAACTCTTGATTCGGTTTGATCAACTGTATTAGACCTAATTGAGCTACGGACCAGCCCGAACCAATATTATAGAATATATCTTAGATCTAAAATTCTCAAATTTTAGATCTAATTAATATTCTATAATCTTATATCTTTAATTTAAGTAGAGATTTAATAAATAAAAATATGCACAATAAATTCCTAGGGTTTCAGGAATCTAGGATGTTTTGCAAAAGTAAGTTTTGAATTTTCGTAATTGAGGATAAATGTGCAGCACCCATACACATCATAAAGAACCCCCCATGGATGGAGGAAAGGTCTTTAAACCCATACTGTCGTTCTTATGACCGAACCGGCTCAAAGAGGACAATGCCCATTAATGCAGGAAATGATGTATACTACAAAATAGTTTTTAGATCGATATCATATATCTACATATACAATTGATCTAATCAATGGCATATTCTGCATACATCTCATGATCAAATCAATGCATAGAATTTTAGATCTAAAATTTATCTCATAATAATCAAAAAATTAGATTTAAAATTGATCTTATCAAAATAAACTGCTAATCTACAACTTGTAAGAACTATTCTAGCAACTAGTCTAGCATGCATTAACAATCATATCTCATATGATGTTAAATTAAAATAATTTTTTATTTATCTGTATTTTTATTAAGATATTATTATAAATATTATAGTATGCAAAAATATATCAAATAAATAGATCTAAGAATATGATTTAAATTAAATTAAATAATAAATGCAAGACTATTTATAGACTATTCTATTTTTAGAACTAGTCCATGGCATATATTTTACTAATGTTAGATCCAAATATTTTAATTTTAATTTTTCTGATTTCAAGAATCTGATAAAATGCTTGCAGTGGTGTATCTAAAAATTAATTATATTTTAAAAATAAAATTAAAATCCGATCTATAACACTTTTAGCACCTGGCCCAGATACTAGTTGAAAGAAAATCTTGATTCGCTATGACACACGTTCATTCAGATTATGAATTGGATCAAAGAGATATATTTAAAAATTTTTTCTCTTTGATTCCAAATTAAGATCTGGGTATTTATAAATCTGATTTTTAATTTTCTATAAATTAAAATAAAATTATAAATAAAATTAAATCTATATTTAATTTAGTCTTGATGGGCTAGGGTAATCCTATTCCGCATATGTATGGAATGCCTGATAAGCCAGCCGAAAAGGTTCTGCGAATCTAGCCATGCAAGTGCCGCCTCTAACGATATCCACTCGAGCTAGATTTCTAAGAGATCCTCTCTTCTCTATCATTATCTCCAAAAATTAGATTTGAATCTGATTTGGAGGATCTTCAAAATAGCTTTCGAAGATCAGCAGTTGTCCTTTGCAGCAGCGCAGCCTTCCAGCTTTCTGTCGCCTTTCTCTCGCCTAAATTGCACCAACTGAGATCCCAAACTTCTTTAGGAATGGAGAGGAGAGGGAGAAGATGAACTTGGCATGGAGGAGGAAGAGAGAGGCAGCTTTGGGTGTAGGGAATTATTCTTCTCATTGAGTTGGGCACAGGATCTTATTTATAGACTATGCGTGATCCAACTCCTCTTCTTCCCAACCAATCACAATCCTTTGTGAAATCAGATCTAAATCTGATTGGTTGGAATAGAGTCCCTTGGATTCATCCTTAAGATGGTGCCTAAGACCAGTCAAAGTTGGTTCTTAGGAGGAGTCTAATATGAATCCAAAAAGGAGATTGAGTCCCTGTCCAACAGGAACTCCTGGGCGCCTTAAATTTAGGCACACGCCACCCTTGGAATGCGCCTCCTCCTTGCCAGCTTCTGGCAAGGGGACAAGCCCCACCAGCTCTCCAACAGGTGCGTGACAAGTTGATAGAAGTCAAAGTATCAAAATGGTCAACATTTGATCAATAAAGGTCAACTTTTGA
>QRFJ01001907.1:93925-147061 GCA_006176705.1 Cocos nucifera
GAGTTAATGGGTTCCAATTTGGTCCTTGCTCATTGTACTCTCTATGAGACTTTCTCATTGAAGCTTAAGACTGCTTTCCAATAACGATATCTTGAATAACTATTTTCAAGAAAGAATGTAATGTCGACTCAAATCACATTAATGGTCTCTCTAAATGTTAGAAAAGTATACTAAGTGAATCTTTAGATATCTATGAAATCAGCTTGAAGATCTAAATCTCTAATTATCCGCGTGGTTTGTATTTTTGACATGAGTCGATAACCCCAAAATTTTGAGATTACTTCAGATTGGTTTTTACCGTGCATACCCATACGGTGTGGTAGGAACGGTTTCAAAGGGAAACCTTTCCAGTAGAGATAAATTAAGTGTAATAGTGAGTAGTGTCCCCAAAGAAAATAGATGGTCTGTGAAGCTCATCTGATTCGGACCACATATCCGACTAGCAGTCCGATTTCTCCGTTCTGAAACCTCCATTGAGATGTTGAGGGTGTTCTAGTGGAGTCCATTGAAAGATATGCATTTTTCTTGAGAATACGTCCTAGGAATTTCCTCTGCTAAGGATTCACACTCTCCTCTGATCTGATCGAAGAACCTTAATGGATTTTCAAGTTTGTTTTTCCACTTCAATGTCTGAATTCTTTGAATTTTCAAAAGCTTCAAACTTGTGTCTCATAAGATACACATCCCATACTAGATAGATCATGCGATAAAGGTAATGAAGTAGAAAAATTACCTCTAGCCGCACATCAAATGCGCCGCATACATCAATATGTACTATAGACAAAGGAGATCTGTGGCCTTTTTCCCCATATCCTACCAAAAGGGATTGTTTAGTCATTTTGCCTTGAGGACAAGATTCATTAGTTGGATATGACTTCGAAAGTCAACGGCACTCATAGCCCATTTTCACTCTAATTTGTTGATGCTATCTTCTGCTATATGACTAATCTGCAGGTGCCATGGATACTCTATAATTTGGACTATCCCTAGGTCGTTTGGCATTCACAGTTTTTGCTCGATAGTTAGAACAGATACATGAATATGTAGTTGATAAAGATGTCTAATAAGGAAACCATTTGCATTTTATTTTTCATAAAGAATGTTACAATGGTCCTTAAAAGGTAATCACATAGCTTCTAGTGCTAAGCATGAAATAAGAAATCAAATTTCTGCTAGCTGCAGGCACATAATAACAGTCTTTAAAACTAAGTCTAAACAAATGGTAATCGAAGAGGTCTGTTCCCACCGCCATTGCAGCAACTCTTGCTCCATTTTCGACGGCGTAGAGTCATGTATCCATCCCTCAGCCTCCTGCATCTTAAGACCCTGCATGGAAGTGCAAAGGATGAGCATTAGAACCAGAGTCAAGCACCCATACTGGATTGCACGAAGAAAAGCCATAGAGGTTAGACTCAATAACGAGCATTACCTCCAAAGGACTCTTCTTGTTCTCTCAGGGTGGCCAAGTAAGTGAGACGGGCAGTTTCCACTTTCAGTGGCCATCGCTTGTTTGGCAATGGAAAATACTTTCTTTGTCCAGCGTGTTCTTCTTTCGGCTCTCGCCTTCTTCTTCTTTTCTCCTTCCACTTTGCTTTTTTTGGCAAGACATTTTTTTTTTTTTTAGAGAAGAGCTTTTTTTTGGAAAAAGTCTCATTCCATAGCAAGAACTAGAGCCCTTTAGAATCTTTCAATAGAAAGCTCAGTAGTACCAGCATGTTTCAATAATTCGGCCTAAGGATTTTGAAGTTTATGCATGTTGGTAATTCATGATGCAATTGCCCTATGCATCAATCAAGGAATTGCAGAATAACATCCATTTTGCAGATCCATAGTCTAACTTCACATCGACTTCTCAAGTTCTTCCAAGTCGCTTGATCATCATATAGATAGTGATCTTGGTGACTAACTGCCCATTCACGCGATCTTAGCCTTAAAAAGTCATTTCTATGACCTTGATACTTGGCTGCACGCTCTACTTCACCAAAACATCCTCTTGCAATGAGCCAACATTGTGGTGAAGTAGTCCCCGCATATCATTCATGTTGGGTGCTGGAGCTCATCAGACATCGGATGCCCACATTAATATCTGGCCTTAATTATCTTTGTTTATGTCCATCTTTTCCAAAGCACTCTTTGTTTCAGGCAGGATGGCGGGCTGGTACACAGGTGGGAGGGTCGTCGTAGTCCAATACATGGGTTAACTTCTTGGAGACCCAAAATAATTTTGTAGTTCTCTGAGCCAATCTTATAATAGGATTTTCGATCAGTCTATGTGTCCTCTAGGATAACGTGATCAATGGGTTGGCAATGCTGACATTTTTCTATAGAAAGTCAAAAGATATTCTAAGTTAGATATCTGTATTATGACTGACCAATTTGGTTTAGAGATTTTATTTTTAAATAATTAGCTTCTATTATTTTCTCGGATCCTACAACTATCCTCTAATAGAGATACAAAAATATCTCCACGATTAATGATTTTTCTAGTGGTGAGTGCGATCTCACCAACTGCACTCATCAGCCTCACTAACAGTTATTGGTGATGGTTAGCCACTGATGTGAACAACTCTTGTTCAATGAATTCTCTAATCATGGTGCAACCCAACTTGTCTCTAAATTCAGAATCTCACGCACATAATCTGGAATATTGAATCCACTCTTAGTTAAGTCAGACCTACCATTTGCACAGACCAGCTTCTAATTGATCTCTCACCATCATCCAAATATTGAGCCCAACTCATCCTCCAGCCCATAGCATCCAATGCCTAAATAGACATGGTTCTTCTTTTCGGTGGCAACTATGCTACTGGAATTCCATCCGAGAACAATCACACTCCAGGATGGCAGCCCGTACATCTGTAATGGTGGAAGGACCTCAAGATTAAAATCTTTTTCTTCGGAAGAATTGAATTAGGTCTTCATTAAACTAGAGCTGTCATAGTCAAAAACAATTATGACTTAACCTAGTGGCATGGATTAGCTCATATATTGACCTCCTTTAATCAGGAATTGAGTCAAACAGATATGGGCCAGGTAAGTGGAGAACGCATGGAAGGGATAATGCCATTAACTCATACAAGATATGTATCAGGATCGATGTAGCTCCAATTAAAAATACAGTCGCGATCGTATCTGCCAAACAATACCTTAGACACCAAATTGTTCTGAGCCAAAACCAATTAGGTATTAAGACTACAATCCTAAACTCTAATCTCTAGCCTAATTAGTGTCTTGCTTGATCAATTTGGACCGATCGTTGACCCAGACTACATCCTATTAGGCTGGTCCAATTTAAGCATTGTTGCGTCCCATCTAACGAACTCTTGATTCGGTTTGATCAACTGTTTAGACCTAATGAGCTAGGCCAGCCCGAACCAATATTATAGAATATATCTTAGATCTAAAATTCTCAATTTTAGATTAATTAATATTCTATAATCTTAATCTTTTTAATTAAGTAGAGATTTAATAAATAAAATATGCACAATAAATTCCTAGGGTTTCAGGAGAGATCTAGGATTTTGCTCAGAAAGTGAGTTTTGAATTTCGTCTAATTGAGGATAAATGTGCAGCACCCTACACATCATACAGAACCTCCCATGGATGGAGGTAAAGGGTCTTTAAACCCATACTGTCGTTTTATGACCGAACCGGCTAAGAGGACAATGCCCTTAATGCAGGAATATGTATACTACAAAACTAGTTTTTAGATCGATATCATATATTACATATACAATTAGATCTAATTCAATTGGCATATTCTGCATACATCTCATGTATCAAATCAATGCATGAATTTTAGATCTAAATATATCTCATAATAATCTAAAAAATTAGATTTAAAATTGATCTTATCAAAATAAACTCTAATCTAGACAACTATGTAAGAACTATTCTACAACTAGTCTAGACATGGTCATACATATCATAGCTCTCCATATGATGTTAAAATTAAAATAATTTTTATTTACTTATTTTTATTAAGATATTATTATAATATATATAGTATCAAAACATATAAAATAAATAGATCTAAGAATAATGATTTAATTAAATTAAATTATAAATGCAGACTATTTATAGAACTATTCTATTTTAGAACTAGTCCATGGCATATATTTACTAATGTTAGATCCAAATTATTTTAATTTTATTTTTCTGATTTCAGAATCTGAATAACATCTGCAGTGTGATATCTAAAAATTAATATATATTTTAAAATAAACTTAAAACAGATCTAAACTTTTAGACCTGGCCCAGATACTAGTTGAAAGAAAATCTTGATTCGCTATGACACACGTTCATTCAGATTATGAATTGGATCAAGAGATATATTTACAAATTTTTTCTCTTTGATCCAAATTAGATCTGGGATATTTCAATCTGATTTATTATTCTAATAATTAAGAATAAATATTATGAAATAAATTAAATCTATATTAATTTTCTTGATGTAGGGTAATCCTATTACCGATTGTATGATCCTATAAGCAGCGAAAGGTTCTGGATCTAGCCATCAAGCAAGTGCCGGCCTCTACCAGATATCCACCTCGAGCTAGATTCTAGAAGATTCTCTTCTTCTCTATCACTACTCCAAAAATCAGATTTGAATCTGATTTGGAGGTCTTCAAAATAGCTTCGAAGATCAGCAGTTGTCCTTTGCAGCAGCGCAGCCTTCCAGCTTTCTTCGCCTTTCTCTCGCCTAAATTGCACCACCTGAGATCCCAAACTTCTTTGAGGATGGAGAGGAGAGGGAGAAGATGAACTTGGCAATGGAGGAGGAAGAGAGAGGCAGCTTTGGGTGTAGGGAATTATTCTTCTCATTGAGTTGGGCACAGGATCTTATTTATAGACTATGCGTGATCCAACTCCTCTTCTTCCCAACCAATCACAATCCTTTGTGAAATCAGATCTAAATCTGATTGGTGGGAATAGAGTCCCTTGGATTCATCCTTAGATGGTGCCTAAGACCAGTCAAAGTTGGTTCTTAGGAGGAGTCTAATATGAATCCAAAAAGGAGATTGAGTCCCTGTCCAACAGGAACTCCTTGGCGCCTTAAATTTAGGCACACGCCACCCTTGGAATGCGCCCTCCTCCTTGCCAGCTTCTGGCAAGGGGACAAGCCCCACCAGCTCTCCAACAGGTGCGTGACAAGTTGATAGAAGTCAAAGTATCAATGGTCAACATTTGATCAATCAAAGGTCAACTTTTGACCAAAGTCAATGGACGAAAAATGGCAGGTGACCAAAAATGGCACGTATTGTCTTACAAAATAAGACAACCCTTTTTCGCTGGATAGCCTCCAAACAGATCCATGTGAAGGCCTCTGATCGAGCACAACTCTTTTGGCTCAGTCAGGACAACTATTTATGATAGTAAAAGAAGAACATTAGGTTCAATCAAGTGCTAGCACAGATTTTCTTGAACCTAATTGAATCTCATTCAGAATCAATTGAACTAGATCAGTTTATTGATGATACTAAATATCAAACCCTTATTTGTGTGAACCAGTTAGGTTTAGTTCTGTAATGAATAGGGATATGTTCATGTATCCCTATCATCGACATCATCGAAACTCCTTTGATGGATCAGACTCTTCTGATTCGAATATGCAGTGATCGATCATCTAAATCATTCTAATTGCTCCCAAAATCCCACATGACACCTAGCAGTATATGGTGGACACCCATTAGAGCTGAATGCGACCCCTCTTAGTGCAGCTACTTGTGTGATTATTTTTTCTATTGTGAGCCTCAGATCAGATTAGGGTTAAGATGAACTCGTCAAACCCATAGTTTCTGTCATATATGTAATCAATCGATTCAAGTCATTGTGAAAACCTAAATAGAATTTTTCTATTATTTCACTTGCCATGGTCATGTGCTCTGGACTTGATTTCAATGATCATCATAGGGCTGCTCCTCTACCACCGAGGTAGATAGATTCATCTTGATGCAATCAGTTCCTACAATGAACATGCTATAGCCAATATACACCTCAGGATTTGAATGGCTAGGAGATCGAGTTATGGTGTAGTCAAACTATAACACCCTCAAGGAGAACTACTGATGCACCTCAGATCAAAGAACCAGACACACCATTGCAGCATCGAGTCAGTCATTGACGAGAAGGTAAACTTTCTAATGACTGCTCGAGGTGGTCACGCTCAGTGCCCTCATTCTCTAACGAGTACCTGTACTCTCGCTCTGATGTCTCCACACCATAGACTTAAGACTCATCTACTAAAGAGAAGCGATTGTACACCAACCTTCTAGATCAATCACCATCCTCGCGAAGATCCTATGGTTGGGAGCATTTTATGAGTTAATAATGATTATTCATGTCTTAAATTTTCAACTCTTGAAAATATAAATTTTCATTACCATTAACTCAAAGGATGTATCACAGACACTAAATACACATATGTGATAGAAAATAACCCATTTTATTGATTATAGTCAAAATTATAATTTTGCCCCTAGAAGTTTATTACAAATGTCAGCCAATTCTAACTTCTAAGGCACATATACCTAACAATACGGACCTTTCCAATTTAGGGCAAACTTTTCTTGCACTTGAGGCTTCAAAATGGATGCTCGTCAGAGCACCAAGTCCCCCACCCTAAATGTTTTACTTTTTACTCTAGAGTTATACTATCTAGCTACTCTTCATCAGTAGGCTGCCATCCAAACTTGGGCATCTTCTCTCTTTTCTTTTAATAAATTGAGATTGACTCTGAGGTTCTATGAATTATGATACTCATTGAAGGCCATGATTTATGCTGATGAAAGTTTAAGCTCGATCAGGATGACTGCCTCCATCCCAAAGGCTAGGGCGAACGGTGTTTCCCTAATTGGTAGCCTATGAGTAGTTCAGTATGCCTATAGAACGTGGTAGAATTCATCCACCCATGTCTCTCTTGCTCTTTCAAGCCTTGCCTTGATGCTCTACAGTAAAATTCTATTGGTCACCTCTGCTTCACCATTTGCCTGTAGATGGGCCACTGATGTGAAGTGATGGAAAATATTTAGATCTTTGCAGAACTCAGCAAACCTCATCCCAGCAAACTATCATTTGTTATCTATTATAAGAGTTTGGGTAGACCAAACCGACAGACGATTGACTTTCAGATGAAGTCTTATACCTTGGTCTTAGTAATTTTTGCTAGTTGCTCAACTTCGACCCATTTGGTGAAGTAGTCGATCACAACTAGGAGAAACTTTCATTGTCTGGATGCCATTGGGAGAGGGCCTACAGCAGTCACATCTACTCCTCTAAGCGCACCTTCTGTTCAAGCTCGACTTCATCTGGAATGGTATATTCTACTATAAAATCTATCAATATCTAAGCTTTGATTGATGGCCAGGGTCGATAATTGATGTCAAACTCCATGAGCTTGATTGCCCATTTTTTGATTCTTTCAGAAGCATCCATTCAATGAAGGACTACTTTTATTAGTTGATTCATGAGGACCATTATGGTGTGCTCCTGAAAGTAAGGTTGGAGTCTCCTGTCAGTAATTAGAAGAGAGTAAGTCAATTTTTCTAACTTAGAGTATCTGATCTCTACATCCCTCAGGACTCGACTTACACAGTAGATTGATCACTGCATTTTTGCTTCCTCCTTGATCAGAACTACTGCCAAGGCCGCCGAGGAGACTGCTAGGTACAAGAATAATTCTTCTCTGAGTTTAGACTTTACCAATAGTGGAGGTGAGCCAAGGTAGTTTTTGAGCTCCTCAAATGCTCGTTGGCACTCCATCGTCCAATAGAAGTTCTTTGGTTGCTTGAGAACTTGGAAGAAGGGCATGCATCGCTCGGTCGATCACAAGATAAAGCAATTTAGGGATGCTACTTTTCTAGTCAGACGCTGAACTTCTTTGATTGCTTTTGGAGCAGTCATCTCCTGAATAGCACAGATTTTCTTTGGATTTACTTCAATCTCATGCCTTGATACCATAAATCCTAGAAACATTCTTGAGATCATACCAAAGGTGCACTTGGTTGGATTCAGCTTCATCTTCTAGTTCTTGAATGCACTGAAGGTCTCTTCGAGGGTTGACAATGTGGTTTATTGAAGCTCGACTTTTGACAAGCATGTCATCCACATACACCATATTATGGTCGATCTGCTCCTTGAAAATCTTATTGACCAGGTGCTAGTATGTTATCACTGAATTTTTGAGTCCAAAAGGCATAATCCTGTAATAGTGAAGACTACGGTTAGTATCAAAAGCAATTTTCTCCTCGTCCTTCGGTGCCATCCGTATTTGGTTGTAGCCAAAAAAGGCATCCATGAAGGTGAGAAGCTCGTGGCTTGAGGTTACATCTGCCAGTTGATCAATCTTGAGTAGAGGGTAGCTATCTTTTGGATAGACTTTGTTCAGCTTTTTAAAGTCTATATATATCCTTCACTTGATGTTTACCTTTTTGACGAGAACCACATTTGAGACCCAACTCGAGCAGTTAACTTTTTGGATGAATCCAACTTTGAGTAGCTTGCCTACTTCTTCTGTAATTGCTTTCTGCCTCTTCGGGATGTGGTTGCACATCTTCTCTTTTATTGGCCGATACTTAGGATCAACGGCCAGCCAATGTTCCATGACCTCGGCATCAATTTCTGGCATATCTGTTGGGATCCAGATGAAGACGTCCGCATTCTTTCTGAGGAAGGTGATGAGTCACTTCCAAACCTCATCCCCCAAGTTGATGCCGATCTGCATAGTGTGCTTCATGCTCCCATCATTTAAGGGCACAGATATGAGGTCCTCCATAGACTCACCCCTCTCCTCGGTAAGGTCATCACGGACTTCTAGCCCATCAACAAGACAAAGGTCAGGCTAGATGATTTTCTGTAGGGCAATGGAGTAACAACATCTTGCCAATGCCTGGTCTCCCTTGATCTCTCTAATTTCATAGCTTGTTGAAAACTTCACTTTTAGATAATAAGTTGACACCATTGCTTGAAGCGCGTTCAAACTAGGTCGGCCGAGAATAGCATTATAGGTAGATGGAGCCTTAACGACTAAAAAATCGATCTGTACCTTAATTAGCTTCGGACGTTGCCCTGCAGTCACAATTAAAGTTATTATGCCCTCAACTGGCATGGCATCTTCAATAAAGCCTACTAATGGAAAGTTCATAGGTCTCAAGTGGTTATTGGGTAAGGACATTTTTGAGAAAGCATCATAAAATAAAATATCAGTAGAGCTTCCATTATCTACTAAAATACGGTGCACATCATAGTCAGTAATATTTAAAGAGATTAAAACCGCATCATTATGCGGAAACTAGACTCCTTGAGCATCCTCATCGGTGAAAGCAATGGGCTCTTTAGTTCTCCATCTCTTCCTAGGCTTAGCTGACCCACTAGCCTCCCCTCACCGAAGTTTCCTAGAGATGGTGTTGATGATGCCAAGGGGTGGTCGATCCGCCTGCTACTCCTTCCTTTATAGTTCTGGTTGCGGCAATGCCCTTGACCATCTTCCCATCCCTCAGACCAACGCCATAGGAATTGATCGAGTTTGCCTCGCCTAATGAGCTCCTCGATCTCATCCAGCCCATCTCGATCTCCATCAGCACTTACATTTTTAGAGTGTTGAAGGGGGCATAATTATGGAACCTTCGAAGGAAGGAACCCCACCATGCCCTTCTATCGGAGCTTCCCTACTTCCGAGCCCTGGGAGGAGTTCAGACTCGCTTGTACTCAGGAAGAGTTCAGGAGCACGATCGAGCTTTACCCAGCTTTTCTTCCTTAGCAGGCCTACCCGGCTCGTCGATTCGCCGCTCTCCAATGGCTTAATTATCCTTGGCCTTGAAGGCCTCTTCCACTCGAGCATACCCTTCAGTCCGAGCTAGCATATCAGCAAAATTTCTAGGATACTTCTTCTCCAAGGAGAATAATAGATTGTTCTTCTAAAGGCTGCCCTTTAGCACGACCATCGCAACATATTGGCCTAGGTTTTAGACCTTTAGCATAGCGGCATTGAATTGATTAACAAAAACTCGAATGGATTCTCCCTCCTATTGCTTGATGTTGATGAGGGATTCTGAGCTCTGCCTAAAATGTTGACTAAATGAGCCACAAACCAATAGCTCATCTAGTCAAAAGAGAAGATGACATTCGGCTTGAGGGCCGAGTACCAATTTTTGGCGGCTTCCTTTAGGATGGATGGAAAGGCTCAGCAGAGAATGGCGTCTGGTGCACCATGGAGCAGCATCATCATCCGAAAGGCCTCTAGGTGATCAACCAAATCGAAGGTCCCATCATTGCTCTCGAATTGAGGGTGCTTGAAGTTTGGCAGGATCGATTCCTGCATGATGCACTGAGAGAAAGGAGGATTGGTATAGATATCACTACTATGAGAGGGGAGAGCATGGTGGAGTTCCTCGATCCGTCGATTCATCTCTTGTAGTTTTCGATCTAGATCTTCTCGATCATGGATTTCTAAGGTCTTTTGGCTGAATGAGGGCAAAGTTCCTCCAGGCTTAGAGTCATGATCAGAGCAGGGGCCCTCGACTCTCTGCTTTCTCTTTTCAGAGGTCACTAGCTGGTTATCCCAAGTCAGCCATCCTCAGACCGGATCATGGAGCTTCGGAGAAGCCTACTCTAGCTAAATTGGCATCGAAGCCTATTACTACATGGCCTACACCACCTCCATGAGACCGCGAACCTATTGGACTAGCAGGTTGAACTGCTCCGTATCCACCATGGCTGTAGGTGGAGCTTGAGTTGCTAGAGTTGAAGTGGGAGTGGATAGATCTGGATGGGATCTGGCTGTAGAGGTTATTGATCACCAAGTTGAAGCTTTTCTAGGAGGTATTTTTTTTTGGAAAGAACACTAAAGAAGAAGAAGAGAGATTGTTGCTAAGTACTCCTTTAAGAACAAGAAAACCTCAGGAACAGAGGGCCCTTCCTCTAGCACCAATCCTATTGGTGAAAAATCTGATCATCATCGGAGAAGCACCGAAGTTAGAGAAGAAGAAATCACCATTGGTAACCTACAAAACAAGTCTCGTCCAAAGCCTGGGGGGTGGCTCTGACAAGACCCTCCAATGATCAAGTTAGCTCTTTCGACCAATAGAAATGGAGTACTCAGTCAAGAAAGTTGCAGAGTATTGAGAACGAGAAGAGAGCCTTGAGAAAATGTATATGGATGGTCATTTTTATAGATAGAGCCTATAACAAACTGATAGTGACGGCCATAATTATCAGATAGTGGGCCACTCAGGGCCACATGGAGTTTGTTACAAAGGATAGTATCTATTATCGCGAGGTGCCAGTCCGTTTGAGATTTGATAGTCAAAGTTTGGAGGAGTAGGCATCGATTAGTGATGACCATTGAGCTATATCAATTCTAGAGTAGTTCGAACTCCTCTAAGATAGTTTGGGTGTGGGTTGTTTCATACTATGTCCGAGGCTAGATTTGCGTAGGAGAGGAGACTCTTCTAGAATCAGAAAGTAGATCTGCTAGATAGATCTACGCGTGGCTCTTCTGGAGGAGAAATTCGAGAAAGAATTTGCCTGATGGAGGAATCCAACTATTGGAGAGAATTCGAAAGAAGTTCACTTGTTTGAGGAGTCTAGAAGGAATTTGCCTGTTGGGGGAGTCTGTAAGAAGTTTGGCTATTGGAGTCCGGAAGGAGTTCATCCATTGGAGAAGTTCGAAAGAAGTTCGACTGCTAGAGGAATTCAATTGTTGGAGGAATCTAAAATAAGTTCGTCTATTGGATTTTAGGAGTTTGGTTGTTAGAGGAGTTCCCTAGTTGGGAGAATCCAGAAAGAGTTCACCTGTTGGAGTCCAAAAGGAGTTCACCTATTGGAGGAGTCTGGAAGGAGTTTGGCTATTAGAGTCTGGAAGAAGTTTGGCTGCTAGAGGAGTTCGCCTATTGAAGAAATCCGAAAGGAGTTCGTCTGTTGGAGTCTGGAAGGAGTTTGCCTGTTGGAGTCCGGAAGGAGTTTGGCTGCTATAAGAGTTCGACTGCTAAAGGAGTTCGGCCATTAGGAGAATCCAGAAGAAGTTCACCTATTGGAGGAGTTTGGCTGTTGGAGGGAGATCGGCCGAACGGAATGCGTAGGTGCTGGAGACTTGGC
Organism: Cocos nucifera; assembly: GCA_006176705.1. Taxonomy (NCBI): domain Eukaryota; kingdom Viridiplantae; phylum Streptophyta; class Magnoliopsida; order Arecales; family Arecaceae; genus Cocos; species Cocos nucifera. Next base: position 106,019 of record QRFJ01001907.1, read on the forward strand.
CGGTTCTCTGGGATGGTATTGATTGTTTAAGCTTGCCTAAAGAAGGAATCCACAACGTCTTGTTGAATCTGAAATCGATCTTCCCGATCAATCTGATTCTCTAGCTATAGTATCAGAGGTTGGCCATTTTAGAATGATTCAGAGCTTGAATATTTCCACGGGTTGAGGTTCAGTTTCTATAACCACAACCAGACGGAACTAATTTAGTCAGAATCTTAGCCAAACTTTGCTAGGCATGGATTTATCCCCAACACATGGAGTTAATGCACCTGAGGGTTCTTCAAAGCTTGAGAGAACTGATTGATTGGAGATTGGATATTCATTCAAGAAAAGAGCGTGCTTCACTTTCTCTCATTTTTTTCGAATCAATTAAAAATAAGCCTTCTTTCTTTTATATCTATAGTATTTTCTCTCTTCTGGTGATGATTGGAGCTTAGAAAAAGTGAAATCCAACAGTTGGAGAGTAGTAACTAGCCCTTGGGATCGAAAAAATCTGATCTGGAATGCTCCATCAAAAGATTGTCATCGAGTCTTGAGACATCTCACAAGGTTATGAGGCCTCTTGATTTGATCTGGAGAGCTCTCGCCTTCAGTCGCATGAAAAATCAAATTTCTAGAAAAAATGGCTCGCTTGAGACTGAGACCTCTGGATTCTGAATGAGATGTCTCGCTGGAACCGCGAGACCTCTCGTTTTCAAAGCACAGAAACTAGATTTCTATCATCTAAAATCGAGAACTCTCAAAATTCACTTGAGACATGCATTTGGGGCATGCCAGTCCACTCGAGATCTCTCAAAAAAATTTCAAGAAGTCTCGACCACTGCTTCAAGATAATTTAAATGAAAATTTTGCACCAACCAAGGGAATTCAATTTTTATTTGAATTTCACTTTATGTCTTTCTTGTTTTGGTCAAAGTGCTCTCTTTCTTCTGACATTGGAACACTTAAAATAAAATATATTAGTAATCATTTGCTTTAATATTCAGTCATCATCAAAATCACTTATTGAGTTCAACAATCTTTTTCTTTTTGATGGTGACAAAATATTAAGCAAGCCATAAAAGGATTGTAAGCAATATGTATATCATGAACTAATGAATGCAAAATTTTTGTGCTAAAGCTCCCCCTTAATGTATGCTCTCATGAAATGAATAGGATTTGAATAACATTCTTTTCATTTTGTATTTGTTCATTTCAATCATTTCATTTTCTAAAAGTCCCTTTTTGTGTATGTTAGTTTGAATTGATTATACGTTTGTATTTTGGTTTGAATTAATTATACATTTGCATATTTCTCCTTAATATTTCTCCCCCTTTTTGTCAGCATCTAAATCTCAATAATGAGAGGATCATAAAAAGGCAAGAACGTAAAAAGGATTGATTTCATTACAAGATGTAATAATACATAGACAGAGATGTATGTTGGTTTACAAAAAATAAATCTTATACCAACATACCTAAATCGAAAGTCAAAACAAAAGAGATACTAGACCTAGTCCTTATCAGAGAGAAACTCAATGATGGGTTCAGAGGAAGATTTGGATCTAGTAGATGACAAGTGAGGAGCAGGTCTAAGAGAAGGTAATGGTCTAGAAAAAGATGATGGTCCAGAAGAGGATGAAGTCCGACTCAAAATGTATCATAGGATGGAAATAAGGACTTCGATCGTGGTGCACTGAACAATGATATTCTCTTCAAGTCTATGCAATTCTGGCATTCTCGGGTAGGGGTAGTTCAATCTGAGCTGATGTCTTATGTTGCTCCTTCTCCAAAATTTTTAGCCTTTGGGACAACCCACTAATTTGTTGGCTAAGCATTTCTGTCTAACCTTTAGTTGATATTCTTTGTTCTTTAATGCTTACAAAGAATTGATGCCTTACACTGGACAGTATATCCATAAATCTTTTAGATACTTTTTGAACCACTTCTTCTATCATCCTTTCAATTAAAAGATCTTGATCAAAAGCTGAGGGAGGTGCTGGTGCTGGACAAGGAGGGACCTGAGGAGAGTGTGGGGACCTTGGTGTGGTGAAAGAGGATCCAGCAGAGGGGGTGGAGATTTGTGTTCTTCGGACTCATTTGCAACATGTTCATCTGCCCTCACCCATCTGTTATCCTTTTTTACAAACTTCATTCGATTTAATGTTCTTTCATTGATGAAGTCTGTGTGAGCCAGCTTTTTGAAGTCTTCACCTTCTAGATTAACTTGAAAGTCCTTTAAGATTAAGGTGAAGATCATTCCATAGGATAAATAGGCTTTACTTTTGCTGGCAGTATCCTTTAGTTGTTGAAGCATAAGAGAGGGAAAGCTGATGGAAGTTCTAGTCACCATAAAGAACATGACACCTAGTTCTCTCTTTCCAATCTAGTCATGTCTTCCTACCTTAGGAAAAACTATGTGACTAACAAAAGATTCCAGTAATCTCATCTCAATTGAGAGAAGATGTGAGACTAATTACAGATTTTCATCAACATTCTCCCTTTCTAAGATGCACTTGAGAGCTTCAGTTTTGTCAAACAAGTTGGATTGCTAATCCCTGCCCTAGGCACTTTGAGAAGCTGCCCTATTTATCTCTCATCTAAGGAAATGTGTACTTCTTTTACAATGGACTCTACCTTTTGTTGTTCTTACGGCTGCTCAGAGCCACAGCCACAGATCCAATCTCTTGCATGAACTTGGGTGTTAATCCAACAAATTAAAGAAGATCTAAGAAAGATGAGAAAAGCTAGGGTTTTGGTGTTGAAACTAGAGTGAAGAGAGAAGAGAGTTAGGAAGAAAAGCTCAATTGTATTTTCTTTCTTTTATAAAAGTTACAATGTCCTAGTTTATATACCTTAGAGTTTCTACATGAACACTAATAAACCCTAGCTCAAAAACTTCCTTAGGCTAACCCAATACATGAAAGCACTCACTGAGCCCAAGTCTCACATGCTCTTATCCATTGAATCTAATCTCTACCCATATATGAATTAGCCCTCTTAAGACCTCTCAAACCAAACCTTAAAATCCCGAGGATCAATTAAGACCCTAGCCTAAAATAGACCCTCACGTAACTCTGCCTGCGCACTAAGCTGGCTCAGTCTCAGCACTAAGTAGGCTAGGTTCCAATGGGTCGGCTCAATCTGAAACTGAGCCAGCCCAGTCCTATGTCGTGCCTGCAATTCTGAATGCTCAGCTCTCTATTTTGCCTATACTCTAAGACTTAGCCAACCCAATTTCGAACTGAGCTGGCTAGCCTATAGAAAATCTTTTTCCTACAGTCTTAATTCTCTGACTTTGTTTCCTTGCTCCACCTTGAATCCCAAATCTTCGAAGCACCAATCAAGCCCCTTGAGGCCCTCAATACTCGAACCTCAAGCCCGTAGAGAGTTATATGCCACCTCCACTCTAGGACAACTCCTATCCTAGTCCTAGGACCATACCTATTCTAGCCTCCCCAAAGCCCTCACCCTGGCTCTGTCCATGGCCTCCCAAGGCTTAGGAGACCACACCACCTACAATCTCCATCTTGGTGTGTCCAAGTCTTGATACACCTGGCAACATCCTCCAGCACAATCCTACTATCCCTGCATGTCCTGATAGCGACTCATGCTCACCTTGCCACTGCCATTCTTCTTCAACTGCTGAGCTCCCTTTGAAGCCTTCGAGATGACCGCCTCCACCGCTGAAGTCCTTGGCTTATTTTTCTTCACCACCTTTGAAGTTGTAGGTATCTTTCTGCTTGGCTGCTGCATCACTTGTGCTGGACTTTTCTGAAGATCATGCAACGTTCCTTTATCGGTACTTACCATATATCTTGATGCTCCACCTGACACTATCCCCTCAGAGCCACACCTATCTCCATGCACAATCCTCTTCACCTAGATCTGTACAGCTCTGACACTTATGCCAGGATATAGGTCCTCCCTCTGCATCCCTTTGCTCTGAACCCATGTCACAGCTTCCTCCACCCATGAAGCCATCTTTACCCAGTGCTCCACCTAGAACTGAAGTCCCCCTAATGCCATAGAAGTTGACTCTATCTCCGAATCCCCCAACGTCAACCACCTAATGCTGCACTGCTGGGCCTACCGCTGTACCTCAAACACCATCGCTGACCCTTCAAACCCTCTGCACTACATAGACCTATCCAAAACTATCTCAGATACATCGTACCCTGTAGGCTCCTCCAAGACTACCAAGAGTTCATATGAATCTTCACTTTCAGCGATTGTACTGATGGAATCCAAGCTTACTCCTCCCTTGCACTTCTTCCAAAGCGAACACTCCCGCTTAAAGTGTCCTGCTTCTTTGCACTTGAAGCATCTCTTGGACCTCTTGTTTCCCCTCTATTCGTCCTTCTTCTTTCCTTTCCTGTGCTTCTCTGAAACCATAAGACTCTCCTGGAAGACCTCCCTCTTCATCATCCATTCTCTCTGCTCGTTGGACCTGAGCACTGATACGATCTCCTCGTACACTAGTGTCTCCTTACCATCCAGCAAAGTTATCACCAATGGATCGAAGCTCCCAGATAGCGAACATAGCAACAATAGACTCTTGTCCTTCTCTTCTAAATCAACCCCTATATTGAGCAAGTCCATGCTCATTCGATCGAACCGCTGAATATACCACTCAACATCCTCGCCCTCTTACATCTGAAAGCTATATAGTTTCTTCTTCAGCATTAACTTGTTGCACATGTTCTTCCCCATGTATAACTACTGCAACCTCGACCATAATCTCTTGGGTGTTCTTTCCTCTAACACACCATACAAAATCTCAACCATCAAACAAGCCCTAATCTTTCTCCAAGGGCACCCATCCCTTATCTATGATCTCCTCCAACCTATCTTCCAAGGCCGAATCCAACCTCATCTGAACTAGTAGATCCTCCACTCTTACCATCTACATTGTGAAACTTTTTCTTTCCATCAAACTTCTTTAATCCTACCCTCAACCCACTATTTTTCATAATCAATCCAAATCAAATAACAATAAACAGATAGATCTGAGAAATACCTTAACTAGGGATGGTGGACAGTAGTCATATGATCTCTTCCTTTCTCACAAAGCCTGGAGAAAGCCTTTAGATTTGAATTTCACTATTGATCTTTGCTAAAAACTGATCTTCTTCCTTTTTCATGCTCAACCTAGCTCTGATATCAATTTTTGTTCCTACGGCTGCTCGGAGCCACAGTCGTAGATCCAATCTCTTGCATGAATCTGAATGTTAATCCAACAAAATAATGAAGATCTAAGAAAGATGAGAGAAGCTAGGATTTTTGTGTTGAAACCAGAGAGAATAGAGAAGAGAGTTAGGGAGAAAAGCTTAATTATATTCTCTTTCTTTTGTAAACGTTACAATGTCCTAGTTTATATACCCTAGAGTTCCCATATGAATCCTAATAAACTCCAACTCAAAAACTTCCTTAGGCTAACCCAATACATGAAAGCACTTACCGAGCCCAAGTCTCATATGCTCTCATCTCCTAGATCTAATCCCAACCCATACATGAATTAGCCCCGTTAAGACCTCTCAAACCAAGCCTTAAGATCCCTAGGATCAACACAGATCCTAGCCCAAAATAGACCCTCGCATAACTCTGCCCGCGCACTGAGCCAACTCAATCTTAGCACGGAGCTGGCTATGTTCCACTAGGTTGGCTCAGTCTGAAAATAAGCTGGTCCAGTCCTGCACTGTGCATACATTCTCGAATGCTCGGCTCTCTATTTTGTCTATACTCTGAGACTTAGCCGATCCAGTTTTGGACTGAGCTGGCTAACCTGTAGAAAATCTTCTTTCTACAGTCTTGATTCTCCAGCTTTGGTTTCTTGCTCCACCTTGAATTTCAGATCTTCGAAGTACCAATCAAGCCCCTTGAGGCCCTCAATACTCAAACCTTAAGCTCATGGAGAGTTATATGCCACCTCCATCCTTGGACAACTTCTATCCTAGCCCTAGGACCACAACTATCCTAGCCTCCCCAAAGCCCTCACCCTGGCTCCATCCGTGGCCTTTCAAGGCTTGGGAGCACCACACCACCTACACCTTCGACCCATGCTTAAAGCTAATGTTGTCAAAAAATTCTCTTATCAAGTCTGGATAAACATTTACCTCTATGGTACATAGCTTTTCTCATCCTTGCTACCAGATCCAAGATGCAATATGGAAGTGTTCTCGGTCTAGGTATTTGATGTCCACACAATGGCCCATTGGAATAGTTCTAGTAGCAATGAAGAGATGAGCATGAGATGAAGGAGCAGATGGAGATTATTGAAATAATTTCCACTATCGCTTAGCCCTAGCTTCAATCGGTGGCATGATGGAAGGTCTTTATGCAGCGAGGGATCTCTTCTTTGAAGTCATTGGGGTTTAAGATTTGGAGGGAATGGACAAGAGAAGATTATTCGAAAGATTTTTGAGGAGAGGAGGGGAGTTTTGGAGAGTTTGGAGGAGAGATCTCGGAAGAATGGAACGAATGAATGAAACAGATGACCACTTGTAGATCGATTAAAAAGAGGGCGTACAAGAATTTAGAGCTCTCATCTTAAAGATGAGACATCTTGAAAACTTTGAGAGCTCTCGCATTTAGTATGAGAGGTCTTGAAATCCAGCCGAGAGGTCTCATGAATAACCCGAAACTATTCGAGCACAGAGGGAAGAAATTAGAATAAAGGAGGAATTTCAAGCTGATTTTTTCTCAAATTTTTTAAGATGGGATTAGGGGTGTTAAGGATGATGGAAGGCGATAAAAAATGATCCAATAAATTCAAGATTAAACATTTTCAAAGTGGATCACAAATGCCAAGTTCATCCCGAATTTTTGAGAATCTATTTTCACTTAGAGATTTTGTAAAATGGTTAGCTAGTTGATTTTCAGTTGAAATAAATTCAAGCAAAATGTTATTAGTTTGAACATGATCTTTAATAAAATGATGTCTCATTTCAATATATTTGGTTCTTGAATGTTGTATAGGATTTTTTGTCAAGTTTATGGTACTAGTGTTATCACATCTAATAGGTATCTTATTTTGCTTAATTCCAAAGTCTTTGAGTTATTGTTTGATCCAAAGTATTTGAGCACAACAACTTTCCACAGCAACATATTCGGCCTCGATCATTAACAGTGCTATAGAGTTTTGCTTTTGGCTATACCAAGAGATCAAGTTCAATCCTAAAAATTGATGGGTACTATTGGTACTCTTTCTATCAATTCTACATCCTCTATAATCTGCATTAGTGTATTCAATCAATTCAATGGAGGATTGTTTGAGTATCAAAGACCTAAGTTGTGTGTGTAGATCAAATATCTAAAAATTCTCTTAACAGCTAGTAAGTATGATTCTTTAGGGTTAGATTGAAATCTAGCAGACATGCATATACTAAATAATATATCAGGCCTACTTATAGTTAGGTAAAGTAGGGATCTTATCATATCTCTATAGAGCTTTTCATTTATATTCTTACCATTTTCATCTTTGTCAAGTTTGCATGAGAGGCTCATAGGTGTGCCGATCTTCTTTCCATTTTCCATGCCAAACTTCTTGAGCATCTCCTTGATGTACTTTATTTGACTAATGAATATACCTTTCTTTGATTGTTTGACTTGTAGTCCAAGGAAGAAATTTAGCTCCCCTATCACGCTTATTACAAATTCACTTTGCATCAACTTAGCAAACTCTTGACAAAGAATTTCATCAGTATCTCCGAGTATGATGTCATCCACATATATTTGAACTATAAGTAGGTTATTATTTTTTGTTTCAAAAGTAATGTGGTGTCTACACTTTATCTAATAAAATTGATTTGTAATAAAAATTTGCTCAATCTCTCATACCATGCTCTAGGTGCTTGTTTAAGTCCATAGAGTGCTTTATTTAACTTATATACAAGATTGAAAAGTGAGTGATTTTCAAATCTAGGTAGTTGTTCTCTAAATACTTCTTCAGTAATATAACCATTCAAAAAGGTGCTTTTTATATCCATTTAAAATAATTTAAAATTCATATAACAGGCAAAAGCAAGTAACAATCTAATAGCCACTAATCTTGCTACAGGTGCATATGTTTCCTCAAAGTCAATTCCTTCTTCTTGATTATATCCTTTAACAAATAATCTAGCTTTATTTTTTACAATATTACCATGTTCATCTAATTTGTTCCTAAATATCTATTTTGTACTAATTATAGGATGATCTATGGATCTATTTATAAGAGTCCATACATTATTTCTTTCAAATTGATTTAGTTCATCTTGCATGGTTAGCATCCAATTAGAGACTTGTTTAGCTTCTTCTATATTTTTAGGTTCTATTTGAAAAACAAATGCAAGGTAATCAAATATATCCTTAAAACAGGATCTAGTTCCTATCTCTTGTGAAGGATCATCTAATATCAATTCTCTTGGGTGATTGTGTGCATAGCTCCATTCCTTGGGTAGATTTCTATGATCATTAGATGCTTCATTCTCACCATCATTGCTTTGTTCCAAGATTGTTGTAGGTTTATCTTTGTCTTGAATATTATTATCTTTCAAGTTTAGGTTCTTCATTCTATCTTCAAGAATTCCTATATTATCATCAAAAATATCTTCCTTTCTTGAAGATTGATTGTTAGCTTCATCAAAAATAACATGTATAAATTCTTCAACCACCAAAGAGTGTTTGTTGAAGACTCTATATAGTTTGCTAGATATAAAATATACTCTCATCTATCTTAGCATCAAATTTGCTTAGATTATCTTTACTATTGTTATGAATAAAATATTTATAATTAAAATTATAAAAATAATTAATATTAGATCTTTTTTCTTTCCAAAGTTCATAGTGGGTCTTCTTTAAGATAAGGCAAATAGAAACTCTATTTAGGATGTAACATGCTGTGTTAATAGCTTCAACCCAAAAGTATTTGGATAGATTCTCTTGACATAATATGGTATGGGCCATATCAACTAAGGTTCTATTCTTTCTTTCAACAACTCCATTTTGTTGAGGAGTTCTAGATGCTGAAAAATTATGTTCTATGCCATGTTCATTGCAAAATTTTTCAAAGTATTTATTTTTAAATTCTATGCCACGATCGCTACTGATACATACCATAGTAGAGTTCTTTTTATTTGTTATTTTCTTATAAAACTTTAAAAATATTGAAAATGCTTTATATTTATGAGCTAAAAATAGAACCCAAGTGAAATGAGAATAATCATCAATAATTACTAGACCATACTTCTTTTCTCCTAGGCTTGTGGTCCTAATAGGTCCAAACAAATCCATATGAATCAATTCAAGAGGCCTAGAAGTTGAAATCACATTTTTGAATTTCAAACTCTTTCTAGTTTATTTTTCAAATTGGTAAGCATTACAAACATGATCAACTTTGAAATTTAGTTTTGGTAGCCCCTTAACTAAGTCTTTATTATGCAATTTATAAAAAGTATGCATGCTAGCATGACATAATCTTCAGTGCTAAAGCCAACTAGTTTCTGTTATGTTAACATTCATTGCAACTATTTTGCACAAAGAAGATTTAAAAGAGACTTTAAAACCTTTATCACAAAGTTGACTGATACTAAGCAAATTATGTTTTAAATTATCAACTAATAATATATTATCTATAAAGATGGTAGGAGTAATCTGAATTTTACCATAGCCAATTATTTTATCTTTACCATTATCGCTAAAGATGACTACTACCCCTTTCTTTCTTTCTAGGGTGATGAATTGTTGCTTATCACCTGACATATGCCTTGAGCAGTCGCTATCTAAATACCACTCCCATTTTGATCCTTGGGCTGCAAGGCATTCTTGCACAAACAATCAAATGATAGTTTTAGGTATCCAAGTCTTCTTTGGTCCTTTAGGGTTAGTAGATATGGTTCCTTTTGGAACCCAAATACTTTTAACGTGCTTTTCATTAAATTTTTTAGTGTTGCATTCTAAAGTCTTATGTCCTATCTTTTTGCATCTAAAGCAAATGGTATGAGAAGTGCTATTAGAGATGGGTGCAGTGAAGAAATTTTTTAGAAACTTGGTTTTATCTTTAGATTAATATCGTAGTCCGATCTTATCATAAACTTCTCTTTGATTATTTAAAATCATTTGCAATTTTTTAAAACTACAAGTAAATTTATCAACTAAAGGCTTTAATTTATCCAATTCATCCTTTAGGATTTTGTTTTCTTCTTTTAACTTATTGTGCCTACTGATTATCTCTTTCTTGTCTTTCAAAAGTGTTTGAGTCATTTTCTTAAGATTTTTATTTTTTGAGCTTATCTTTTTGAAATCTTTCATCAAGTCATAAAAAGCATCTTGAAGCTCATCAAAGATAAAATCAAAATCAAGAGTGGAGGATACCTCATCATCTTGTGCCATGAAATATAAGTTTGCTTCATTTTGATTTTCTTACTCCGAGCTTGACTCGTCGCTGTTGCTCCAAGTTGCTAACATGACTTTCTTTTTTGTTCTTTTTGTTCCCTTCTTCAATAGAGGACATTCAATCCTAAAATATCCTGGCTTCCTGCATTCATAGCAAGTGGGTTGATCCTTCTCTTTTTTTTTTCTTTCTCCCTAGCTTCTCCTCTAATGATGCTTCTCTTCTTGAATCATTATCTTCTTCTTTCCATAAATTTTTTGAATTTTCTGATCACTAAGGCCATGTCTTCATCATTTTCCTCCCTGGTGGATAGATCATCTTCTTCTTCATTAGCCATGGATTTTAGTGCTATTATATTCTTCTTCTTGTTGTCTTCCTTATTATGCCGACTCATGGCAAGCTCATGTATCATCAAGGATCCAATGAGCTCCTCTAAAGGTAGTGTGTTTAGATCTTTTGCCTCCTGGTTGGCTATTACATTGGCTTTTCATGACCTAGTCAAAGACCTAAGGATCTTTCTCACTAATTTACTGTTCATGTAAACTTTACCTAAGCTTTTTAAACCATTTATAATATCAGTGAATCTAGTGTACATGCTAGTGATAGATTCAATGGAGTCCATTTTAAATAACTCATATTGGTGAACTAGCATGTTAATTTTAGTTTCTTTTACTTGATTTATCCCTTCATGTCTGACCTTAAGTCTATCCCAAATTTTTTTTATAGAATTGCAGGTGGAGATTTGGTTAAACTCGTTTGCATCAAAAGCACAATAGAGTACATTCATTGTCTTGGCATTTAATTGGACAAGTTTCTTGTCTATTTCATCCTAATCCTTCTCTGACTTAGGAGAGGATGTGCCATTGACAATGACTGTGGGTGTGTGTGGACCATTGACAATGACACTGCATATGTCATAGTCAAGAGCTTGAATGAAAATGTGCATGCGAGCTTTCCAATAGATATAGTCGAACCCACTAAAAAGAGGTGGCCTATTTATGGATTGCCCTTCAGCAAGTAAACCTCCTAGTTGTATTGACATGATCTTTGTCTCTAGTTGAAAAAATCAATAATTAGTAGAGAATCTAGCTCTGGTACCAATTGTTGCCTAGATAGACAACCCAAGAGGAGGGGGGTGAATTGGATTTTCAAAAATTTAAAGTAGATATGTGCGGTGATAAATGATTAAATCCTAAGTGAATCAAATGTGAGAGCAAATAGAAGACACAATCAAAAGCACACACATAAACAAGAGAATTTTATAATGGTTCGGTGCTCTCCGAGCACCTACATCCACTCCCCATGCAAACTCTTGAAAATTTCACTATACTTCCATAAGATTATAGCTAGATATTTTTTCTAGGCTCACTATCCAAAAATTTAGTTGATTTTTTCTTAGGTTCACCAACCACAACCCTTACAAGGATCAGATAAGCCAATCTGAATAAACAAAGGAGAGAAAAATCTTAAAACCCAAGTTTCAGCCCCTGCTGAAATCAAGTACATGGAAAGAGGAAAAGAAATTTTACAACTCAAAATGCCCTTTTGAATGAGCAAAAAAGTTATCCTTACAATTCTTTGAAAGCCTCTTTGAATATGTGAAGTTAATGCACTTGAGGGTTCTTCAAAGCTTGAGAGAACTGATTGATTGGAGATTGGGTATTCGTTCAAGAACAGAGTGTGCTTCACTTTCTCTCATTTTTCTTGAATCAATTAAACATAATTCTTCTTTCTTTTATATCTACAGCATTTCCTCTCTTCTGATGATGATTAGAGCTTAGAAAAAAAAAATTTGACCATTGAAGAGCAGGAACTAGCCATTGGGATCAAAAAAATCTGATCTAGAATGCCCCATCAAAAGGTTATCATCGAGTCTCGAGACCTCTCGATTTGTCTAAAGATGTCTCATCAGGTTATGAGGCCTTTCAGTTTGATCAGGAGAGCTCTCACCTTCGGTCGTATGAAAAATCAGCTTTTTAAAAAAAATGGCTTGCCTGAGATCGAGACCTCTCGATTCTGAATGAGATGTCTCGCTAGAACCTTGAGATCTCTCAAGAATCCTGCGAGATCTCTCACTCTCAAAGCATAGAAATTAGATTTCTATCATCTGAGATTGAGAGCTCTCGAGATTTACTTGAGACCTCTTGAAACTAAGCCAGAACTATATTTGGAATGTGCTAGTCCACTCAAGAGCTCTCGAAAAAATACCAAGACATCTTGAAGAATGCTCGAAGGCAATTTTGAGGAAATTTTTGCACCAATCAAGGGGATTTGATTTTTATTTGAATTTCACTTTATGTCTTTCTTATTCTGATTAAAGAGCTCTCTTTCTTCTGATATTGAAATACTTAAAATAAAATATATTAGTAATCATTTTCTTTAATGTTTGGTCATCATCAAAATAACTTAGGAGGTTCAACAGCATCTGCCATATTTCATAATTGAAATAGACTACAACAGCAAGTAGTTTGTGGATAAATTTTAGCATGGCTATCAGTGAAAAGATATCCTGATAGTCAATGCCTTCACACTGACTATACTCTTTCGTTACTAACTTAGCCTTGAATGTCTCTACATTTCCATTAGCACCTATCTTTTTCTTGAAGATCCATTTACACCCAATAGGTATAATACCTTCAGGTGGATTTATCAAGGTCCAGACTTGGTTTGAGCGCATTGAGTCAATCTCTGACTTTATTACCTCTAACCATTTCTTAGAGTCGATATCAGATATCGCCTTATTATAGGTTTTGAGATCATCACCATGAACCCCATTTCTTATGAGGAATATTTTCTCTATATCTTCTAAAATGGTACCTATGTAGCTCTTAAGAGGATGAAAAATTCTACCAGATCTACACAATGGAGGAGATTATGTTTGGACTAGTTGAGATTGACTTGGTTCCTCAGGTTCATTATCTCGTTGCTCTTTGGAGACTTTCTCCTCGAGCTTAATCTATCTTTCGATGCCACCATCATAAATAAACTATTTTTCAAAAAAAATGGCATATTGACTCATAATCATATTATGGTCTTCTAGAAGATAGAAACAATATCCTAATGACTCTTTAGGATATTTGACAAATCGAGCTTTAAATGACCTAGACTCTAACTTATCCTTCTGCTATCTCTTGACATGGGCTGGACAACTCTAAATTTTGAGATGACTCAAACATGATTTCTTACTATGCCAGATCTCATATGGTGTGGTAGGAATAGTTTTAGAAGAAACCCTATTCAGTAAGTAGATTATGGTTATAAGATTATATTTCTAAAAAAATTCACGAAGGTCCATGAAGCTCATCATGGATCGGACCATATCTAATAGGGTTCGATTTCTCCATTCTAAAGTTTCATTGAGTTGAGGTGTTCCAGATGGAGTCCATTGCAAGACTATGCCATTTTTCTTAAGATAGTCTAGAAATTTCTGACTAAAGTATTGACCTCCTCAATCTGATCGAAGAATCTTAATGGACTTTCTAGTTTACTTTTCTACTTCATGTCTAAATTTCTTGAACCATTTAAAGGCTTCAGACTTATGTCGCATCACATACGCATACCCATATCGAGATAGATTATGGATAAAGATAATGAAGTAGACATAATTATCTTTGGTCGATACATCAAATGGGCTACATACATCTATATGTACTAAGACAAGTAGGTCCATGGCCCTTTTTTCATGTCCCACAAAAGGGAGCTTGATCATTGCCTTGAAGGCATGACTCACAAATTGGATATGACTCAAAAGTCAATGGATCCGTTAGTTCAAATTTCTTCAATTTATTAATCCTATCTTCTGATATATGACCTAGCCTATGGTGCTATAAATACCTTTCATTTAGACTAACCCTAGGTTGCCTAGATTCTATGGCATTTATATTTTGCTCAGCATTAAATACAGAGACATCATATGCAACTGATAGAGATCATTAATTAAGAAACCATTTGTAATTTTATTTCTTTTAAAAAGAATAGTATAATAGTCCTTAAGATAGCTAATTATATAACCTTTCCATACTAAACAAGAAACAAAAATCAAATTCTTGCTTGCTATAGGCACATAATAACAGTCCCTAAGTACTAAATCTAAACCAAATGGTAGTCGAAGAGGGTAGGTTTTCACGGCCACAGCAACAACTCTTGCTTCATTTTCGATGTGCAGGATCATCTCACCATCCCTCAGTCTCCTGCTTTTCTTAAGACCCTGCATGAAAGTGCACAAGTGAGCACTAGAACCAGAGTCAAGCATCCAACTAGATGTAGAAGAAATCATTAGGTTAGATTTAATTATAAGCATACCTCTAGAAGGACCTGCTTCCTTCTTGCTATTCAGGCTAGCTAGGTATAAAGGATAATGATCGTTAGTGTTGTAATAGAAATACTTTTCTTTATCAACAACCTTCTTCTTTGGTTCTTCCTTCTTCTTTTTCCCATCTTCTACCTTCTACTTCTTCGCAAATTTTTTTTCTTTTCAAAAGACTTTCTTTTAGAGAAAGTTTGCTCCACTGCAAGCACTAAGCTCTTTGAACCTTTCATTAAAAGCTTAGCAGTAACCAGCCTGTTCATAAGTTCTGCCAAGGTAAGTTACAGTTTATGCATATGAAAGTTCATGATGAACTATCCATATGCATCAGTCAAGGACTATAGGATCACATCAATCTACAAGTCCTAGTCTAACATGACATCGAGCTTCTCAAGCTCCTCTAGATTCTTGATTATTATCAAATAATGATCTTGGACTAATTGCTCATCATGAATCTGAGCCTTAAAAAGTCTTTGAGATACTTGATGCTGGGCTGTGTGACTCTACTCACCAAATAACTCTTGCAGGTTAGCCAATATTTGGCGAGCAATTTTGATATCTTCATGTTGGCACTGTAATTCATCTAACATTAAGTCCAACATATAGTATCTAGCTTTGTTATCATCGTCCATCTACTTCTTCAGAGATGCTCTTTATTCAGTGATTGGACGAGCTGGTAAGGTGGGAGGGTCTTGGTCCAATACATAAGTTAGCTTTTTAGAATCCAAAATAGTATTAAAATGAAAAAAAAAATCTATTTTCGAGATCAAATTCGTTCAGATCTGATTGAATCAAGAGAAATATTTTAAAATTTTTTTTTCTAAGATTCTAATCAGATATGAGACTCCTCAAATCTAATCTTATTGATCTAATAATAAAAATAAAAATAAAAATTAAATCTAATTTAATTATACCTTTATTTTAGGTAATTCAATTATCCTATGATGATCCTGATGTTTGCCAGAGGTTCTAGATGTAGCCATGAAAGTGCCTGGCCTCTATCGGTACCCACTCAGACAGGATCTGAAGATCTTCTCCTTCTCAATCAATCCTTCAAAATTTAGATCTAGATCTAATCTTGAAGATCTTTAAAACTACGTTTAAAGAATAGTCATTGTCTCTTAAAGTAGTGCTGCCTTCTTCCTTTTCTGATGCCTTTCACTTGCTTGGATCGCACCTTGTTCATGCCCAAAAGCCCTTGGGCATGGAGAGGAGAGAGAGGACCAAAGGGTGGCATGGAGAAGGAGGGAGAGGGGCTCTATGGCATGGGCTAAAGGCAGAAGAATTGAATTCTAAGTACAGACAGAGTTTATATAGACCCTACTACACCATGCAGTGCCACATCATCCTGGCCAATTATGGCCCTTTATGCAATCAAATCTAAATTTGATTGGTGGGATGACATCATCTAATCCAATCAGATGAGAGACTCTCAAAACTCTCCTTAGGTGGTGCCAAGATTGGGTCAAACAAGACTTTTTGATGCCACATAGTTTAATCCCCTGAAGCAACCTGGAGTCCCATTTGTATGGGACTCCATCTTTTATCCTCATGGGGAACACACACCTCCCTAGGTGTGTGCCCCCTTCCTATTTGCTTTTCAGCAAGAGGACAAGTCCTCAAGTACTCTCCTATAGGTATATGACACATGGGTAGATGTCTAAGTGTCCAGGGTCAACATTTGACCAATGTTCGAAGATAAGATTTAGCAGGTGATGAAAAATAGTAGGTGTTATCTCAAATTTATCTCATAAATTAAGAGAACCTTTTTCTGATCTGGACAAGCTCTAGTCAGACCAAGTAAAGGTTCCTAAGTGAGCCCAAACACATTTGGCTCAGTCGAGACAAGCTTTAATGATTGTTAAAGGAGAACATTAGGCTCAATCGTGTGCTAGCATGATTTTCTTGAACCTAATTGAATCTTATTCAAATCAATTGAACTGGGTTAATCCAATTGATGATATCCAAATCCAAATCCTTATTTGTATGACCTAGTTAGGTTCAGTTCCATATGGTAATTGGATATGTCATGATCTCTATCATCGACGTCATCGTAATACCTTCCGATGGATCAGAATTTTTTTGATTAAGACAACTAGTATGATCGATCATCCAAATCATTCTAATTGCTCCCAAAATCCAGTAGTGACACCTAGGAGCATATGGTGGCAATCCATCAGAACCAAAAGTGAACCTCTCGGTGCAGTTACCTATGTGATTAAGTTCCTCTATCTTGAGCCCTGACCGAATTAGGGTTAAGATGATCTCGTCATACCCTAATTTCTGTCATATGAATTAATCATTCGATTCAAGTCCAATGTGAAAATCTTAATAGAAACTCTTTCTATTATTTCACTCTACCATGGCCATGGGCTTATGGACTTGATTCTTATGATTATCATAGGGCTGCTCCTCATCTACCGAGGTAAGTAGATCTCCTATTGGTGCAATCCAATTCCTACAATGAACATGCTATAGCCAACATACACCTCTGGGTTCCGAATAGCTAGGAGATCGAGTTATGGTGTAGTCAAATTATAACACCCTCAAGGTAAATTATCGATATACCTTAGGTCAAAGAATCAGACACACTATTGCAGCTTCAAGCCAGTCATCGATGAGAAGATAGACTTCCTCATGACTGCTCGAGGTGCTCACGCTCAGTGCCCTCATTCTCTAACGAGTATCTATACTCTCACTTTGATGTCTCTATACCATAGACTCAAGACTCATCTATCCAAAAGAAGCGATCGTACACCAACCTTCCGAATCAATCACCATCCTCATGATGATCCTACGGTCGGGAGCATTTTATGAGTTAATAATAAAAATTCATGTCTTAAATTTTCAACTCTTGAAAATATGAACTATCATTATCATTAACTCAAGGGATGTATCACATACACTTTCAAATACACACTGTGATAGAAAATAACCCATTTTATTATCTATAGTTAAAATTATAATTTTATCTTTAAAAGTGTATTACAAGAGTCAGCCAATCTAGCTTCTAGGGCACATAAATCTAACATAAAGTTTCTAAGCCAATCTTTGTAATTGAATCCGGTCAGTCTGTGGGTGTCTAGGATTCGGGCTAGTAGATTTGAGATAGATATTTTTCTATGAAGAGTCAAAGTTTCTAGTTAGACTTTATAATTAGACTTAATTAATTTATTTAAAAATTTTATTTTTAAATAAATTAGGCTCTCACTATTTTTTGGATCCTTACACTCTCTTGGCAGAGATGCAAAAATCTCAATGATTATAAACTTCTAATGTGTAGCGCGGTCCCACCGATTGGTTCACCACCGCACATAATTATTATTGGCAATGGATCAACTAATGAGTGGACAACTATTGTCCAGTGATTCTCTAATCACGGCACATCCAAATTCGATCTCTAATTCATGAAGCTCACTTGCCCGAAATATCGCTCCACTTTTTAGTTAAGTTAGACCCACCATTTGCATGAACTGGATTCCTAATTTGGTCCTTCACCATGTCTAGAATATTGAGTACACTCCATCGTCTAACCTATAGCATCCAATGCCTAATAGATATGGTTGCATCTTTTCAGTGCAACTGAATCACTGTAAGTAGCCGAGAATAATCATTTTCGAAAAGAACCTGCACATCTACAATGGTGGAGGACCTATGACTTAATATTTTTTTAGAGAGATTTAATTTAGATCTCTTAGACATGACTTGACTTAGTCATAACAATTATGACTAACCTAGTGGCATGGGTTAGCTCGAATTGTTAGCCACATCTAATAAAAAATGGATCAACCCAAATGGCCAGGTAAGTAAGACTAGTGGAAGGGATATACCATTAACATGATAAGAATGCATTCAGGTCGAGTAGCTTCCAACTAAAAATCAGTCGATCGTATCTGCTGAACTTACCTTAGACATCAAATTATCGAACCAAAATCAATCGAATTAGCCTGCAATCTAGGCTCGAACCGTAGAGCTAAATTAGGTCTTAACTTGATCGACCATATGTCACTATGAGTCAATCTTGATCCAGACTTAATCCTATTAGGCTAGTCAAATCTAAGCATTCTTGATCCCATCTAACCAACTCTTGATTCAGTTTGATCAACCACTAGACCTAATTGAGCTACCTACACCCGAACCCAAATTTATGAAGGTATCTTAGATCTAAAAATTCATAATTTTTAGATCTAATTAATTTTAAAATCTTAATTCTTAATTAAGTTTGGATTTATAAATAAAAATATGCATAGAAATTCTAGGATTTTAGGATCAAGGATTTGATAGAAAGTTAAAATTTGATTTCTAATTAAGAACAAACATGCAACAGCCCTCCACGCCATAAAAGCACACCATCAAATGAAAAGAGAGGGCCTTTAAATCCTTTTTACTCTTATGATCCGATAGCCAAGGAGAATGCCTTAATTAGGAATAACAATTATACTATAAAACTATTAGATCTATAACATATATCGCATGTAAAATACAGATCCAACTATGCATGCTTTGTATACATCTTATGTATCAAGATTTAAACTTACATATGCATGTTTTCAAATCTGATATATCAAATATAACAACTAAAAAATAAAATTTTAAATGATTGTATCATATAAAATTCTATTCTAGACAATTCATAGAATAATTCTATAAACCTAGTCTAGACATGCATCAAATATATCTCATATATTAATCAAAAATTTTTAATTTAATGATTTTAGATCTAATAACATTTGATGTATTAATATTAAATTATAAATAAATTAAAAAATAGATCTAAAATAGATTTGAAGAACTATAAATACAGCTCTGATATCAGTTGTAGGAAAAACATAATTTTTTGCTGCAGGATCGATCTAATCTAATTTATAGTAAAAAATTTCAAAATTTTTTCTATAAATCTTAATCAGATCTAAGAGTTCTTATATCTAATCTTATTGATCTAATATTAAAATTAAAATTAAAATAAAATCAAAAGAGTAATAATACGTGTTACCTTAGATCGGGTAAATCGATTACCTTGCCGATGATCTAGTTACACCCAAAGCGCTGGATCTAGCCACGGACATTCCCAACCTCTTCCATTGTCCACTTAGGTTGGTTCTAGTAATCTTCTCATTCTAGATCTGATCATAAAAGATTAGATCTGGATCTGATTTGTAGAGCCTTCAAAATAAACTCTAAAGGCTGCGCATTTGTATCACGAACTACGTCATCTCTCACTGAACTTGGTGCCTACACGACTTGGATCTTCTCTTGCTATTTTTCCCAACCACTTGGGCATGGAGAAGAGGGAGAGGAGGAGGATGAGGGGGCATAGAGATGAAGAGAGTGGTAGGGCTTTGCCATATGAAATTGTAATGCACAATAGCTTGCGTAGGGTCCTTTAAACAGACCAAACCATGAGTCCCTTCACATGCAACTTTGACTAGATCAAAAATGATATGTAGAAGGACTCTATATCTGATCTCCACACCCCATCCTCTAATTCTTCTGATTTTGTCACACAAAATTTAGAGAAAATTAGCTTGAATCAAATGGATTGGAAGCAGGATGGTGCAAGCAACTAATCCCTTAGAGACTTTGATCTAATCAAAGAATGGATTTCAAAACAAAATTATGAAATTATAAAACCAAATCCAAACCCTAGGACCATCTTATTAAAATTTAAATCATATAATATGCATTTATGATATATAAGAGGGTATTGGAGCATACCTCTGATCGCAAAACTCTAATTTGACTCTGATCATCGACAGTAGTCCATCAGGGGTTCCACTAGGTGCCCACATGTTCACCCACCAATGTTAATCCACACAGGGATATGATCAAGACACCAACACCTCTAATTATTTTAATTAAAATTCTTATAAGAAAAATTTTAATTTTTTTGGCAAAATCTTCCTTAGCCTTTAATGTCACCCTCTTAGCCTTTTCTTGCCTTCCTTTCTTATTCCTTGTCTCCTTAATTTTTATTTCTAATCTCTTTATCTTATTGAAAGATTTCTTATCCTTCAATCAGGATCTTTTCTAGACAAGAGAAAATAAATAAAGAAAATTAGACAAGAGAACCTATTGTAAGAAAGAAGGGAGGAATTTCTGATCCTTGAACTCTTGGTGCGCACCCCTATTTATAATGTATGTATGGGTGCTTCTAAAATTTCTCACGCCCTTTTCCTAGGCATATCTTATGCCCATCCAACCTTCTCACACCCCATCAGAAATATACGCCTTGTGGAAGCATGAGAATTAGTTTCAAGAGTCGCTTCAAGCAGAAGGACTCTTCAAAAAATAATTCTTCATGATTTCACAAATGTTATGTAGTTTTTCTTTCTCTTTGGCGCTACCAATAAAGGATTTTGATATGATGAGAATGCCATCCAATGGCTCTCATCACATGCACCAATTTTAGATGGGGCGTGGAAGAAAAGTCAATGCCTTATCAACTTGGACTTGGTCCAAGAGGCGCCAAGATAAGGTGGATCAGCTAGGACTATTGTTTCATTTAAATTCATTTTAAACATCAAAGTGTTTAATTTGCAGAAGGACTCTTGGATGCCTTCTTTCAGATCTGAGACTACGTAACATAAGTTATGTAAAATAAAAATGGATAAGACAACAAAGATGGGGTGGCAACCAAAATAATGTGCCAAAAGTCCATGGCACATAAAACAACTCCCCACGCATAAGAGAGAGACTCTCTAGGGCATGAGATTCTGGTATGTGTGGCCCAAACCTAGGTCAACAAGTCAACGGTTAACCCAATTAAGGATCAAATTAGATTTGACCCAAATTGGATCTAATTAGCCCAAATTGGAATTCGATTCGAATTCGATTCGAATCTTGGTGCTAGGATTTGCAATATGTGCTAGCATGTTTATCTTGCAAACATGAACTAATCTAATTAAATCATTGATCAATTTTCTTTATGTGTGACCCATCGGGTTTCACATCTAGCCAGCAGTGGGTTCAAATACGATTTGACCTAATTTGGTTAGAACTCAGCCAAATCGATTTACGTCAAAATTAACTAACCCAATTCGATCAATTAGAATACTTTCTAATTAATGATCGAATTAATCTCTTTAATTTAATCGAACCCACAAGACAAGATTGACGTCAAACAACATGTCATGTCTATCTAGAAGATATAAAATTTTGATGGAAATACCAAAAAATATCCTTTAGTGGAAAGTTACCATGCAACAAGATCCTTCGATCATCCTGCATTCCGAATATGACTTTGGATATGAAAATATATCAAACCAAATATCATATTCATATTTCTCTCAATCTTATAATGATGATTCAATTAATAAAATATTAGAAACTATTTCTAATTTTTATCATGCTTTGATCAAAGACTTCCTAAATCATCATTTGATTGAAGCAGGTAGGATGTGATCTCCTCTTATC
Organism: Cocos nucifera; assembly: GCA_006176705.1. Lineage (NCBI taxonomy): Eukaryota > Viridiplantae > Streptophyta > Magnoliopsida > Arecales > Arecaceae > Cocos > Cocos nucifera. The sequence goes on from QRFJ01001907.1 coordinate 128,089, forward strand.
AAGAGTGATCGATTCCATGTTGACCTACTCACAACCTTCATATATAATCTATGATATCCAAAACATCCCGTACATGACTAAGTCATGAATGAGTATGAATCAAAATATGGATTCATATATATAAGATTCTATTATAGTCTTAGGTCAAAGGATTACATGCATAACTCCCACTATGAGAACCATCCACTGACATGTAGATAAGACTCCATTAGATGTTCTCAAGTTGGATCAATTCAGTGAACTCATTCTCTAATGAGCACCCATAAACTTGTATTAGTATCATATACAAGTGATAGTGAGATCAATCATCCTTTCATCAAGCATATATAGGATATGCCAGTCTTTTTGGAAACATTAATCCCTGACTCAATGTTCCATCGATTAGGAATATTTTAAATTAGGATTTTAAGATTTTAGGTCTCATAGGTATGATCTCATCATAACCTTAAAATCATAGCCCTAATTTATAGGGTTCATCATAATCATAAATAAATAATTAAGATGCAGCATTTGATGAAATAAATGCTCTTATTTATTTTAAAATGTTATTACATGAGTTTGGAAGACAAAGAATAGGCCATCAAAATATAAATTTTGATTGGCTTGAAGGCATATTCCTTTCAATCTCCAACTTGCACTAAAGCTAATCACCCATATATTTTAATCCCATGCAATCAAGGTGGCGATCGAATTGCTGCTGTTGTAAGTTCTTAGTGAATGGGTATGCTATGTTGTCCTTTGTATCTACTCGTTCAATGACAACATCTTGTCCTTCAATAATTTCATGAACGAGATAGAAGCATCTCAGAATATGCTTAAATTTATGATGAGATCTTGGTTCCTCAGCTTGAGCAACTACTCTAGTATTATCAGAATAAAGTGGTACTGGGTTCTCAATTTTAGGAATAACATTCAATTCAGTGATCAACTTCTTCATCTAGACAGCTTCCTTGATGGCTTCACTTGCAGCTATGTACTCTGCCTTAGTGGTTAAGTCAGCTATAGTTGACTGCTTGGTACTCTTCCAACTGACTACTCCATCATTCAGAGTAAAGACATATCCTGAAATGGATTTGCTATCATCTAGATCTGATTGAAAATTAGAGTCAAAATATCCTTCTAGTTTGAGATCAGATCCACCATATACCAGAAAAATATCCTTAGTTCTTCTCAAGTACTTAAGAATATTTTTCACAGCATTCTAATGATCCTTTCCTAGATCAGCTTGAAACTACTGGCTATGCCTAAAGCATAAGTAACATCAGGCCTGGTACATAACATGGCATACATTATTGATCTTATAGCCAAAGCATAAGTAATAGAACTCATTCTATTTCTCTCTTCAGATGTATTAGGAGACATCTTTTTAGAGAGATGTATGCCTTGACTCATGGGTAAGTAACCTCTTTCACTTTCATCTATACTGAATCTTTTTAGTATTAAGTCAATGTACCTAAACTGAGACAAGCCTAGCATCCTCTTAAATCTATCTCTATAGATCTTTATACCTAGTATATAGGATGCTTCTCCCAAGTCTTTCATGGAAAACTTATTTGATAGCCATAACGTGATCGATTGCAACATTGGGATATCATTTCTAATGAGTATGTCATCTACATACAGAACCAGAAAAACTATGGCACTCCCACTAGTCCTCTTGTACACACATGGTTCATCCATATTCTTGATAATACCAAACTCTTTGACTGTAATATCAATGTGGATATTCCAACTCCTTGAAGCTTACTTCAATCCAAAAATGAATCTTTTAAGCTTGCATACCTAACTTGGTCTCTCATTTGAGATAAATTTCTCTGATTATGACATGTAGACCTCCTCCTCAAGAAAACCATTAAAGAAGGTGGTCTTCACATCCATTTGCCATATTTTATAATCATGGTATGATGCTATTGTAAGCATAATCCGAATAGATTTGAGCATGGCAACAGGTGAAAATGTTTCATTATAATCAATATCATGTTTTTGTCTGAAACCCTTAGCCACTAATCTGTCCGTATAGGTTTCAACTTGACCATCTACTCCAACCTTTTTCTTATAGATTTATTTGCACCCAATTGGGTTCACACCCTCTGGTGCATCCACCAAAGTCAATACTTTGCTGGTGTACATGGAGTCCATTTCAGATTATATTGTAGCCAGCTATTTGTCTGAGTCCCTACTCATGACAGCTTCCTTATAGGTTAAAGGTTCATCATTCTCAATGACTTGGGCTTCATTATTCTCAATAATAAATCCATACCTCGTAGGTGCATGTCGCACTCTATCAGACCTACATATTGGAGTTATGTGTTCTGGTTCTTTCTTATTTATATGTTTATTTGCTTGAGAAATATCTATTTGATTTTCTTAAACTTTATTAAGTTCAATGTTTCTACCACTGCCTCTTTCTAGAATGAATTCTTTCTCCATGAAAGTGGCATGCCTACTTACAAACATCTTTTGTTTAGTAGAATGGTGGAATAGATATCCCATACTATCTCTAGGTTATCCTACAAATAGACATCTACCTACTCTAACATCTAGCTTATATCCAAAATTTTTTTTACATATGCTGGACAATCCCATATCTTAAGATACTTATAATTAGATTTCTTTCTTCACCATATCTCATATGGAGTGCTAGATACAGACTTAGAAGGTACTTGATTCGGGATGTATACTGCGATCTCGACCATACTTTGATACTCTTTAAATTTATCAAAGACTTCAGATTTATGTTTCATAAGATACACATATCCAAACCTAGATAAATCATCAGTAAATATTATAAAATAATAGTATCCTCCTTTGATTGGAGTTATCATAGGACCACATATATCTAAATGTGCAAGTCCTAAAAAAACTCACTTGTCCTTTCTCCATGTCCACTAAATGGAGTCTTAGTCATTTTACCCATGAGACATGATTTACAAGCTCCTAATGATTCATAATCATAAGGTTTAAAGAACTTTTCTTTGTATAACGTGTTAATCCTGGTCTCATTAATATGACCAAGTTGACAATGCCAAAATAAAGTATTATTTATATTCTCTCATTTAGTGACCTACTTTGCCATAGTGACACTAGGTCGTCTGTTCGGAGGCTCTCCTCCTTCCTCTTATTTATGCTATTTTTAGGATTCAGCCTCCTCTTTGAACCCTTTTTACCTGCTTTTTTCTTGGAGATCCTATCTACAAGAAGAAGAAGAGCCTTATCCATCTTGATATGGCTCTCTGCTATTTTTAACATATTTAACTACTTTGATAGGGTAGTATTCAGTTTATTCATTTGATAGTTCACAACAAACTGAGAAAATAATTCTAGAAGTGATTACAGGATTAGATCCTGACTCAACTCTCCATCCATAATAAAATCTAATTGACTTAATCGAGTGATTGGTCAATTACCATCAGAACATGATTTTGTATGGATGATCCTTCTATCATCCTTGCATGAAATAACTACTTAGATATCTCATATCTAGCAATCCTACTTTACTTTCCATAAAGCTCTTTTAAATTGAGCAATATGGACTAAGTATCTATGCCATCATGCTACCTTTATAACTCATTATTCATATAGGCTAGTATGATGCATTTGACAGTTAATGAATCATTTTGCCACTTCTTATAAGTAGCTTTTTCTTCATCTAAGGCATATTCTCCTAATTTCTTAGGATCAGGAGATTCGAGGATATAGGAGAGATTCTCCTGATTGAGTACTATTTTAAGATTTCTCAACCAATTTGCATAATTGGGACTGGCCAATTTATTTGAATCCAAAATTGAATGCAATGAAAGTGAAGAAGCCATTTAAATCTAAAGAACATTACACAAGCAAACAACTCATGATGACATCCATAATTAAATTAGAACTTTAATTTAATTACGTCTTCCACTATTTTATTGAATATCATAATCCTCTACTATGATAATCGAGAAATCCTAATTATTTTTCTTAGTAGAATTGAGATCCTAATTCCTTATAAAAGAATCTTGTGGCTGCACAACAAAACTTTTTTATAAGTTCAAAGGTAGGAAACTCTTTCCAATTGCATCTTATACAATTCTCAATATATTCTTGACTTCTAAAATATTAATAGCCTTGAGTTAGCACAACAGACTATAATATTTTAGTTAAGCAAGACCCTTTATTTCTATATAGTTATAATGAAATATAACTGTCCTTATGGTTACACAATAAAATAGTATATCCAAAATGCCATAAGCATCATTATGCACTAGAGCAATATTACATCAATTCCATAATCGACTTGTGGTTGCACAACAAACCTAATATGGTTTATGACATAACAATGAACTAGCATCAAGGAAGGCCTTTAATGTAGTGAATCAGAAGAATCCATCCATCGAGTTGGCTCGGTCCATAGTTGAGCTAACTCGACAGCGTCTGGTCTGAGCACTGCTTTCTATCCGTCTGAGAGAGATGGCTCGAATCTATCTTGAGTCAACTCAATCTCACCTGGAGCCAACTCAGCTAGGTATACAAGCTGGCTCGATTGCATATCGAATCTAAATTTCAACAGCAATGCCTAAGCACCCAATCTAAAATTAAATGAATCGAATCGGTAAGGTAAGTGGGAGAGAGGTGCGGGTCCCCCTGTTGCTTTCCTTAGACACCAATGAATTGGTCAGGTCAGAGAATAGAATTATTTAATAATCATATTCTCTTTACCAATCATGAACCACTTTTCTAGACATCGATTGATCAATTTTATATCTAGATTGGTTCTACCATCGGCTGATTGCACTACAACTTAATATAATTTTTATAGAGGATTTTAAATGGTCTCTTTGTATATTCTAATTTAAAATCATATTGAATATAAGGATATATATCAATCTAAAAAAATCAAATCTAGGATTTCACAAGTAGATCTTGAAACTTTTTCAAGATCTTACAGGAAAAGACTTAAATAAATCTAAAATTTTTTTAAATAATTATATAAATACCTAGATCTTAGATCTATTAAATGACTAAGAATTGATATTAAATTAAAAATTAAAATTAAATAAGAAAGAAAAAGATTGTTCAAATCAAACTAGACCTACACTACATCAAATGCAGGTATGAAGTTTATAGATCATATCTATTACCTAAGCAAGTTTAGATGTTCTAACTTATTGATCCAGGCTTGAGGATGAAGTCACAAGCCGTACATGCATCCGACCTCTAGAAGTCATCCACACAAGCCTACAATCTCTAATATGAAGTCCGATGTAGAAAATTAGCACAGTATGCTAGTACTGTGCTGATCCTTCTTCGATGATCGATCTGATGCTTCCTTCTTCAAAATTTGGACTCTCCAAAATATGAGAAGAAAGATGAGAGTTTGCTGATCTAAGACTCTCTCAAAAAACTCAAAAGAGAGGAGGAGAGATTGAAAATAAAACAACCTTAGAAGAAGACCCTCTTCTTCTTCTCTTTTCTCTCACCTAAATACCTAGTTTGGTGCCTATGGAACCCCTATGCCCAAGGACCCTCTTCCTCTAATTCTTATATACCCCAAACATCTCCCAAATCTCTATATTCCATAAAAAAAATTAGAATAAAATTCATTCAATAAATAGGAAAAAGAAGAGTCCAAGTTAGGTCAAATTTGTAGACTAGGAATATCCAAACATGGAAAGTTATTGGGGCGCCCAACTCTTGGGCGCCTACTCCATAATTTTTGGCATGGACTAGAAAGGGAGGGTGCACAAAAAAGGAGATTATTTTCATAGAATAAGTGAAAAATTAATTAAAAGAGGGGGTGGCACTCAAGGAAAGATGTTTTGGTCAATAAGGATTCTATCTCATAGAATCCTAAGCAAAACTAATTCCTCTTTTGACTTGGTCTTTCACCTAACTTCCAAATATGACTTGGAGGGAGAGAGGGGGCATGTAAATCAGGATGAAAGAGATTTTTCATGAAAAATATCTAAAAAGTAGGTATGGAGGGCGTTGGGACTAGGGTGGCGTAAGGAGATAGGGAGTCCAAGTCACACTAGGACTCCTATTTTGACTTGGTCAAACAAGATCTTTTAACCAAATAAAATCAAGATTAAACCAACCCAATTAAATAAGACCCTAACATATTTAAGAACTTAATTAAATCAAATTAAATTAGATTTAATTTTAATTTATTTTCTAATCAAATTAAAAAATTAGATTAATCCGAGTCCTAGTTAGACTAGGACTAGTTCTTCCTTGCACTTGGCTTATCCAATAAACCAATTGAACTTGATCCAATCAAGTCCAAACTAAATTTAATTAAATTATATTTAATTAAATTTAATCTTGGCCTATTGGCTTAATTAAATTAAGTCAATTAGCAATCCAATTACTAATCGATCCTCCTACAACACTTGCACTAGGTTAAACACCAATCATATTGATTGTTTAACCCTAGAACGAAACTTAATCGTTGATCAACCATCTGATCAGATTGTAAGCTCTAATGTATGTGACCTCATAGGTCCAAACCTAAACTGGTAATATAGAAATAAATTTTTGTACTAATCGAATTGACCATCTAGCAATGATACCCAATGGTTGGATAGGTTGAAGGTGTAGAACACCATCCTTAGAACCCATGCAAATATAGTTTCCATATAATTCATCCCCTTGATCACAATGCTCGTGGACACATCAGAGTTCAACTATCAACTCTGATCAGATTATCCATATTTTATTTGAAAATACCAAATCCATCTGATGGATTACTCTGGCCAAGGTTTTGCTATATTGAAATATAGTGATACATTCTTCTCCAACTCTTGGAGTGGTCAATTCCATCTTGATCACACTCTAACTTCGCAAGTACTTAACTATGCCTAGAAGCTTTCAATTGCAAAATTAGAAATTTATTTAGTCCGATATCAAAGCATAGTGTATTGCTTGCAAGTCATTGAGGTGATCTTAGGTCTAAGGGATACTTATACCTAAATCCCATCAGAGACATTCTCGACAGCAGAATGCTTTAGAGTTGGTCATGTTCAATGATGATGTACCCATACATCTTATCTGTATGCCATACCAGTGTCTCAACACACTTTGGTTAAGAAGACAACCAAGCTATGTGGCATAGAGCAACTTATGCTCGATAGATGCTGTCGTCCTAATTAACAACCTATCATTTGATCGTGAACAAATTTAAGGACTAATCGATAAATCCTCTCTTTATTGAAACTAAATAGTCCTAAGGACTTCATCACCATAATAGAGTTCATTAGAAGATGTTAACTTATGATGAAAAAATATGCCAAAATATTTTTCATTAATTAATAAATTAATTATAATATCTTAACCTTTTGGAACATAATTTTCAACAACTTTCACTTATCCTAAAGCCACTCGACATAGTATCCAATACCCATCTTTGACGTATAGTTGTCGAACTTCTTGATTTCTAGGACTTTAGTGAAGGGGTCAGCTAGGTTCTCCTTTCCATCGATCTTTTGAAGGTCGACGTTACCATAATCCACGATCTCACGAACCAAATGGATGCGGTGCAAAATATACTTTGTTTGCTGGTGTGTCTCCGATTCCTTTGCTTGAGCTATGTCACCAGTGCTGTCGCAGTACAGTAGGATTGGACCATCAATGGAGGGTGCTACTCTGAGCTCGGTGATGAACTTTCTTAGCCACATAGCTTTCTTTGCTGCATCTGATGCTATCATGTACTCTACTTCGCAAATAGAGTTAGTCACTGTAGGCTGCTTGAAACTTTTCCAGCAGATGGCTCCACCATTTAGAGTAAAGATATACCCCGACACACTTTTACTATCATCATGATCAGATTGAAACTGAAGTTTGTAAACCCCACAAGCTTTAGATCTGACTCATCATAAATCAACCATTGGTCCTTAGTATTTCTCAAATACTTAAGGATGGTTTTAACCATCTTCCAATGATTTTCTCTAGGGTCAGACTGGTGCCTACTCACTACTCTTAGTGACTATGCCACGTCTGATCTCGTACATATCATTGGATACATAATAAACTCTACTATCGAAGCATATGAAATTTTACTCATACGCTCTCTCTCTTTAGGAGTTATTGGATAATTCTTCTTAGAGAGAGAAATTTCTTAGCCTATCAGAAGGTAGTCTTTTTTGAAATTCTCCATGCTGAAGCTCTTCAGCATAGTTTCTATGTATATAGATTGGGATATACCAAGCATCCTTTTAGATCTCTCTCTATAGATTTTCATCCCTAGGATGTAGGATGCTTCACCCAAGTCCTTAATAGAGAACTATGATGACAACCAGATTTTTATTTCATATAGTGCGGGAATGTCATTTTCGATTAAGAGAATATCATCCACGTACAAAATAAGAAATACCACTTCTGGACCATTTGCCCATTTATAAATGCAGGATTCTTATTCGTTCTTAATGAAGCCATATATTTTGATCACTTTATCAAAATGCATGTTCTAACTCCGAGATGCCTACTTCAATCCATAAATGATTTCTGAAGCTTGCACAACTTGGACTCATCTATGGATGTGAATCCTTCAGGTTGTATCATATACATCTCTTCGGTCAGCTCTCTATTTAAAAAAGCTATCTTCACATCCATCTGTCAGATCTCATAGTCCAGATGGGCAGCAATGGTAAGCATGATCCAAATGGACTTGAGCATTGCCATAGGGAAGAATGCCTCATCATAGTCAATACCACAACGTGACGATACCCCTTGGCAACCAGATGAGCTTTATAGGTCTCCACCTTTTCATCTGTACCTCTCTTCCTTTTGAAGACTCATTTACATCCAATGGGTTTAACCCACTCAGGTGGGTCAACTAACATACATCATTGACCTTCATGGAATCCATTTTGGATCTCATGGCTTCTAGCTATTTCTTAGAGTCGGATCTCTACATCGCATCGATATAAGTGATCGGATCCTCATCATTCTCATCAAGTTTGATGGGATCACCATCTTGGATTAAGAATCCATAGTATCTATCCGCATGGTGGGTGCTCTACCGGATCGCTTTAATGGTGTAGGTTCACTAGGCTTTGGATCTGATCTGATCAAATTCGACTTAGGTTCAACATTCCGTGTCAGACTTTCTACCTATTGAACTTCATCAAGTTCAACCTTAGAGGCAACAGTTCCTTCATTAGAAAACTTCTTTTTCAAAAAGATTATCCTAAGGCTGACGAACACCTTTTGTTCATCAGCATGGTAGAAATAGTTTTCTTTGGTCTCTTTTGGGTACCCTATGAATGTACGCTTATCAGACCTAGGTACAAGTTTATCTGTAACTAACCATTTGACATAAATCGGGCACTTCCATGTTAGATATGTGTGCCCTAGAAGTTAGAATTGGCTAACACATGTAACACACATCTAAGAAAAAAACTATAATTTTGATTATAAATAATAAAATAGATTATTTTCTATCATAGTGTGTATTTGAAAGTGTTTGTGATACATCCCTTGAGTTAATGGTAATGATAGTTCATATTTTCAAGAGTTAAAAATTTAAGACATGAATTTTCATATTAACTCATAAAATGCTCTCAACCGTAGGATCATCATGAGGATGGTGAATGATTCGAAAGATTGATGTACGATCGTTTCTTTAGGATAGATGAATCTTGAGTCTATGATGTACAGACACTGAAGCGAGAGTACAGATACTCGTTAGAGAACGAGGGCACTGAGCGTGACCACCTCGAGCAGTCGTCAGGAAGTCTACCTTCTCATCAATGACTGGCTCGAAGCTGCAGTGGTGTCTCTGGTTTTTTGACCTAAGGTACATCGATAGTTTACCTTGAGGGTGTTATAGTTTGACTACACCATAACTCGATCTCCTAGCCATTCAAAATCCTGAGGTGTATGTTGGTTATAGTATGTTCATTGTAGGAATTGGATTGCACCGATAGGGGATCTATCTACCTCGGTAGATGAGGAGCAGCCCTATGATGATCTTGAGAATCAAGTCCATAAGCCTATGGCCATGGCAGAGTGAAATGATAGAAAGAGTTTCTATTAGAATTTTCATATCGAACTTAAATCGAATGATTAATTCATATGATGAAAATTAGGGTTTGATGAGATCATCTTAATCCTAATCTGATTGAGGCTCAAGATGGAGGAACTTAATCATACAGGTAACTACACCGAGAGATTCATTTTTAGTTCTGATAGGTTGCCACCATATGTTGCTAGATATCACTGGTGGATTTTGAGAGCAATTAGAATAATTTGGATGATCAATCATACTAGTTGTCTGAATCAGAAAAGTTCTAATCCATCAAAAGGTATTTCAATGATGGCAATGATAGAGATCATAACATATCCCATTACCATATGAAACTGAACCTAATTGGATCACACAAATAAGGGTTTGGATGTGGATATCATCAATTAGAGTAACCCAGTTCAATTGATTTGAATAAGATTCAATTGCGTTCAAGAAAATCATGCTAGCACATGATAGAGCCTGATATTCTTCTTCAACAATCATCAAAAGTTGTCTCAATCAAGCCAAATGTGTTTGAACTCACTCAGGAACCTTTACTTGGTCTGACTGAAGCTTGTCTAGATTAGAAAAGGATTATTTTAATTTATAAGATAAATTTGAGACAACACCTATCATTTTTTATCATCTGCTAAATCTTATTCTTTAACTTTGGTCAAACATTGACCTTTGACACTTAGACATCTGCCCATGTGTCATGCATCCATAGGAGAGTAGATGGGGCTTTGTCCCCTTGCTAAAAAGAGGAAAGGGAGGAGGTGCATGCCTAGGGAGGCATGCACCCAAAGAGGATAAAGATTGGAGTCCTATATGGATGGGTCTCCAATTGCTTCATCCTCTCTACTTGGGTGCTGCCAAAGACTCTTCTTTGATCAGTCTTGGCATCACCTAAGGAGGTTTATGAGGGACTCTAATCTAATTGGATCAGATGATGTCATTCCACCAATCAAATTTAGATCTGATTATACGAAGGGCCATGATTGACCGGGATGATGTGGCATTGCATGGTGCAGTAAGGTCTATATAAACCCTGTCTGTGCCTAAGATTGAGAGGTTCTTCCCTTTGCCCATGCCACATATAAACCTCAGGCAAATATCAACATCATCATAGGATAATAGGATTATCCATAATATGGTATAATTAAATTAGATTTATTTTATTATTATTCTATTTTATCAGATTAATAAAATTGGATCTAAAGATTCTCAGATCTGATTTAGATTTAAGAGAAAATTTTTGAAATATCCCTCTTGATCTAATCAGATCTGAACGAACCTAATCCAAAAAATAGGATTTTTCCTTCAACTGGTATCAGAGCTAGGTTCCAGAATTGTTTAGATCTAATTTTAATATAATTTTAATCTGATAATTAGATAATTTCAGATATCATAGTAGATGTGGTTAGATCTAAAATTAAAAATTAAAAAAATTAAATAATCTAGATCTAAGATGTATGAGATGCATGACTAGACTAGGAATAGAATTATTCTATGTATAGTCTAGGATGATCATAGTTTTAATTTGATTAACTATGATTTTAGATTTATTTATTTACTATTTTTTGATATTATAAATATTATAATTAGATTCAAAAAATAAAAAATAAATTTATTTAATTTTATTCATATGAGATATGATAGATGCATGTTTAGACTAGTAGTAGAATAGTTCTACAAAATTATCTAGAATAAATTTAATTTGATATGATCAAATCTAAATTTTATTTTTAGATATTTATGAGATAATTTAGATATGAAAATATGCATGATATGATACAGGAGATGTATGCAAAATATATTTTTAAGTTAGATCAATTTTATATATGTGATATATATGTAGATCTAACTAGTTTTGTAGATTCATCATATTTCTAATTAAGGCATTTTCCTTAGCCATCTAGTCATAAGAACAAAGAAGGATTTAAAGGCCCTCTCCTTCCAATCGATGGGGTGTTCTTATGATGTGTAGGAATGCTGCGTATTCATCCTTAATTAGAAATCAAAAACTTATTTTCTACAAAACCCTAGATCCTGAAATCCTAGGATTTTATTTACATGTTTTGTTTATAAATTTTAAACTTAATTAAGAATTAAGATTATGAAATATATTAGGTCTAAAATTTAAAATTTTTAGATCTAAGATATATTCATAAAATTGGGTTCGAGCTTGGGTAGCTCAATTAGGTCTAGTGGTTGATCAAACTGTATCAAAAGTCGGTTAGATGGGATCAAGAGTGCTTAAATTGACCAGCCTAATAGGATTAAGTCTGGGTCAAGGTCGAGTCAAATGAGTGATCGATCAAGTTAAGACCTAATTAGCCTTAGTGGTTAGAGTCTGGATTGTAGGCTAATCCGATTGGTTTTGGCTCAATAATTTGGTATCTAAGGTAAGTTTGGTAGATACGATTGACTGATTTTTAATTGAGAGCTACTCGACTCGAATACATTCTTGTTGAGTTAATGGCATGTCCCTTCCACCGATCTCACTTACCTAGCCATATTTGTTCGCTCAGTCCTGATCTAAGGTGGCTAATAATTCGAGCTAACCAATGCCACTAGGTTAGTCATAATGGTTATGACTATGTCAATTCAAGTTTAAAGAAACCTAAATCAAATCTTCCTAAGAAAATATTAAGTCTAAGGTCTTCCACTATTGTAGATATGCAGGTCCTTCCCAAGATTGATTATTCTTGATTGGTCACAGTGGTTTAGTTGCATCGAGAAGACACAACCATGTCTATTAGGCATTGGATGCTATAGGCTGGAGGATGGATTGAGCTCAATATTCTGGATACAGTGAGAGACCCAATTAGAAATCCAATCTATGCAAATGATGGGTCTGACTTAACTAAGGAGTGAATCAATATTTCAAGCATGGTGAGATTCATGAATTAGAGACCAAGCGTGGGTGCACCATGATTAGAGAATCATTGAACAAGAGTTGTTTACTCATTGGCTAACCCATCACCAATAACTGTTAGGTGAGGTGATGAGTCAGTTGGTAGGATTGCATCACCCACTAAAAATCATTAATCATGGAGATTTTTGCATCTCTATAGAGAAAGTGTAGGGATCCAAGAAAATAGTGAGAGCTAATTTATTTAAAAAATCAAATTCCTAAATAAATTGGTCAAGTCTTAATTAGAAACATTGACTCTCTACAGAAAAATATTTGCATCCAATCCACTAGCCCATATCCTAGACACCCATAGACTAACCAAACCTAATTACAAGGATTGGCTTTAGAACATCAAAATCATTTTGAGTTTTGAGAAGTTAACTCATGTATTGGATCAGAAATGCTCCACCTTACCAGCCTGTCCGTCCATTGAACAGAGAGCGTCTCTTGACAAATGGATGGATGAAGATAACAAGGTCAGACACTACATGTTGGGCTCGATGCCTGATGAGCTTCAGCACCAACATGAAGATATCAAGACTGCCCACCAAATATTGACTCACCTACAAGAGTTGTTTGGTGAACAAAGTCACACAACCAAATATCAAGTCACTAAATAATTTTTTAAGGCTAAAATGCATGATGGGCAGTCAGTCTAAGATCATTGTCTGATAATGATCAAGGACTTGGAAGAGCTTGAGAAGCTCGGAGTGAAGTTAGACTAGGATCTACAGAATGACATAATTCTACAATCCTTGACTGATGTGTATGGATAGTTCATCATGAACTACCATATGCATAAACTTTAGAGTACTCTGGCTGAACTAATGAACATATTGGTTACTGTTGAGCTTTCTATGAAAAGTTTTAAAGACTCAGTACTTGCTATGGAATGGACTTCTTCTAAGAGAAAGTCTTTTGAAAAGAAGAAGAAGTCTATGAAAAGACAAAAGATGAATGGTGGAAAGAAGAAGAAGGCAAAGCTAAAGAAGAAGACCACTAACAGAAAGGTGTTTCCATTATAATACAAACAGCCATTGAAAGTGGAACTGCCCTATATACCTAGCTATCCTGAAGAATAAGAAGGAGACAGGTCATTCTGGAGGTATGCTCATTATTGAATCTAACCTTATCATTTCTTCTGCATCTAGTTGGGTGCTTGACTCTGGTTCTAGTGCTCATTTATGCTCTTTCATGCAGGGTCTTGAGGATAGTAGAAGGCTGAGGAATAGTGAGATGATCCTATGCATCGAAAATGAAGCAAGGGTTGCTGCTGTGGCCGTAGGAACCTACCCTCTTCGACTACTGCCTGACTTAGATTTAGCACTTAGAGATTGTTACTATATGCTTGCCGCAAGCAGAAATTTGATTTCTATTTCATGTTTAGCACAAGAAGGCTATGTAATTAGTTTTCTTAAGGACCATTATAATATTCTTTATGAAAGAAATAAAATTGCAAATGATTTTCTCTTTAACGATCTCTATCAGTTACATATTGATGTATCTATCTTTAATATCAAGCAAAATATGAATGCCATAAGATCGAAACAACCTAGAGATAGTCCAAATGATAGGTATCTATGGCATCTAAGGCTAGGTCATATAGCAAAAGATAGAGTTAACAAATTGAAGAAAATTGGGCTATTAAGTCAGTTGACTTCCGAGCCATATCCAATTTGTGAATCATGTCTTCATGGCAAAATGACTAAGCTCCCTATTATGGGACATAGGGGAAAGGGCCATAAATCTACTTGCTCTAGTACATACTGATGTGTGCGGCCCATTTGATGTGCAGACTAGAGGTAATTTTTTATAGTTCATAACTTTTATCGATGATTTATCTTGATATGGGTACGTATATCTTATGAGACATAAGTCTGAAGCATTTAAAAAGTTCAAAAAATTTAAATATGAAGTAGAAAAGCAAACTAAAAAATTCATTAAGATTCTTCGATTAGATCGAGGAGGTGAATATCTTAGTCGAAAATTTTTTGACTATCTCAAGCAAAATGGCATAATCTCTCAATGGACTCCATCTGAAATACCTTAACTCAACGAAGTTTCAGAATGAAGGAACCGGACCGTATTAGATATGGTCCGATCCATGATGAGCTTTATAGATCTTCCTAATTTTTTTAGAGATATAGTCTGTTAACTGCTATATATATACTGAATAGGATTTTCTCTAAAACCGTTCCTACCACACCGTATGAGATATGGCATGATAAGAAACCAAGTCTGAGTCATCTCAGAATTTAAAATTATTCGGCTCATGTCAAAAGATAACAAGTGGACAAGTTAGAGTATAGATCCTTTAGAGCTTGATTTATAGGATATCCTAAAGAGTCATTAGGATATTATTTCTACATTCCAAAAGACCATAATGTGATTGTGAGTCGGCATGCCATCTTTCTTGAAAAATAGTTTATTCAAGATAGCAGCATTAGAAAGTAGATCAAGCTCGAGGAGAAAGAGCAACGAGCTAAGGACCTTATGGAACCAAATTAGGTTGAGCCAATACAATCACTACCTCCTCCACCTCATAAATTGAAAAGGATTTCCCATTTCCTTGAGAGGTACTTAGATACTATTTCAAAGGAAGTAGAGAAAATATTCCTCGTAGGTAATGGGGTTCATAATGATGATCTCAAAATCTATCATGAGGTGATATCAGATATTGACTCTGAGAAATGGTTAGAGACAATGAAGTTAGAAATTGACTCGATGCACTCAAACCAAGTCTGAACTTTGGTAGATCCACCAAAAGGTATAGTATCTATTGGGTGTAAATGGATATACAAGAGAAAGATTGATGCAGATGGAAATGTGGAGACATTCAAAGCTAGATTAGTGGCAAAAGGGGATAGTCAGCATGAAGGTATTGACTATCAGGATACTTTTTTGCCAGTAGCTATGCTAAAGTCCATCTGCATATTGCTTGCTATTGTAGCCTATTTTGATTATGAAATATGATAAATGGATGTGAAAATGGCATTCTTAAATGGATACCTTGAGGAAGATATCTATATGGAATAGCCACTAGGTTTCACATCCAGTGATGATGATCATAAATATGCAAGCTGCAAAGGTCCATATATGGACTTAAGCAAGCATCTCGGAGCTAGAATACTCATTTTAATGATATGATCAAATTATTTAGTTTTATCAAAAATGAGGAGGAACCATGTGTTTTCAAAAAGATCAGTGGGAGCGCTATTATCTTCTTCATACTGTACGTGGATGATATCCTCCTTATTGAAAATAATATTTCAATGTTGACCACAATTAAAATATGGTTATCAAAAGAATTCTCCATGAAAGACCTAGAAGATGTATGCTTCATTCTAGGAATTAAGGTCTATGGAGATAGACCGAATAGGATGCTAGGTCTTTCACAGAAGATGTACATAGAGGAAGTGCTAAAAAGGTTTAGCATGGAAAACTCTAAAAGGGATTTGGTACACTTCAGACATGGCATTCATTTCTATAAGAAGATGTGCCCTAGCACACCTGAGGAGATAAAATGCATGAGCAAGATCCCTTATGCTTCAGTAATAGGGAGCCTCATGTATGCCATGTTATGTACACGACCTAATATAGCCCATGCTATGAGTGTCACGAGTAGATATCAGTCGAATCTAGATGAAGAACACTGAACTTCTGTGAAATATATCCTTAAGTACTTGAGAAGAACTAAGGATATGTTATTGATTTTTGGTAATGGAAAACTTCAAGTTCAGGGGTATACAGACTCGGATTTTATATCTGATATAGATGATCGAAAGTCGACATCTAGGAGTCTGTTTGTGTGTAATGGTGGTGCTGTCCGTTGAAAGAGTTCCAAACAGACAGTGATAGCAGATTTCACCATGGAAGTAGAGTACATCGCTACGTCAGAAGCTACGAAGGAGGCATTTTGGTATAAGAAATTCACCGCAAAAATTAGAGTGATGCCATCAGATGCCATTCCTCTCTACTATGATAATAATGGTGCCAAAGCCCTTGCTAAAGAGCCGAGGTCTCACCAGAAATTCAAGCACATCAAGCGGCGATATCACCTCATTTGTGATTAGCTCGAGAAGGGTTATGTTGAGGTCTAGAGAGTCAACTGCATAGACAATGCGGCAGACCCACTTACAAAGTCGTTGGGCTAGCAGAAGATCGAAACCCATCTTGAGAAGATGGGACGTAGATTTGTAGCCAATTGGCTTTAGATCAAGTGAGAGTTTGATAGATATGTGTGCCCTAGAAGTCAGAATTGGCTAACACATGTAATACACATCTAAGGGCAAAATTATAATTTTAACTATAAATGATAAAATAAATTATTTTCTATCATAGTGTGTATTTGAAAGTGTCTGTGATACATCCCTAAGTTAATGTTAATGATAGTTCATATTTTCAAGAGTTAAAAATTTAAGACATGAATTTTCATTATTAACTAATAAAATGCTCCCGACCATAGGATCATCATGAAGATGGTGAATGATCCAAAAGGTTGGTGTACGATTGCTTCTTTAGGATAGATGAGTCTTGAGTCTATGGTGTAGAGACACCAGAGCGAGAGTATAGGTACTTGTTAGAGAATGAAGGCACTGAGCGTGACCACCTTGAGCAGTCACCAGGAAGTTTACCTTCTTATCAATGACTGGCTCGAAGTTGCAGTGGTGTGTCTAGTTCTTTGACCTAAGGTGCATCGGTAATTTACCTTAAAGGTGTTATAGTTTGGCTACACGCAACTCGGTCTCCTAGCCATTCAGAATCCTGAGGTATATGTTTGCTATAGCATGTTCATTGTAGGAATTGGATTAAACCGTTAGGAGATCTATCTACCTCGGTAGATGAGGAGCAGCCCTATGATAATCATGAGAATCAAGTTCATAAGCCCATGTCCATGGCAGAGTGAAATGATAGAAAGAGTTTTTATTAGAGTTTTCACATCGAACTTGAATCGAATGATTAATTCATATGATGGAAATTAGGGTTTGACGAGATCACCTTAACCCTAATCCAATCAGAGCTCAAGATGGAGGAACTAAATCACATAGATAACTGCACTAAGAGGTTCATTTTTAGTTCTGATGGATTGCCACTATATGCTGCTAGGTATTACTAGTAGATTTTGGGAGCAATTAGAATGATTTGGATGATCAATCATATTAGTTGTCTGAATCAAAAAAGTTTTGATCCATCGGAAGGTATTTTGATGATGGCAATGATAGAGATCATGACATATCTCATTACCATACAAAATTGAACCTAACTGAATCATACAAATAAGGGTTTGGATCTAGATATCATCAATTGGACTAACCTAGTTCAATTGATTTGAATAAGATTCAATTAGGTTCAAGAAAATCGTGCTAGCACACGATTAAGCCTGATATTCTCCTTTAACAATCATTAAAAGTTATCTCGACTAAGCCAAATATTGATTTGAGCTCATCAAGAATGCCTTTACTTGGTCTGACTGGAGCTTAAGTCTAGGTCAGAAAAGGATTGTCTTAATTTATAAGATAAATTGAGAGGGTCAATTTACCTATCATTTTTAAGGGTCACCTGCTAATCTTGTTCTTTGACTGCAGCTAGCAGGAATTTGATTTCTGTTTCATGCTAGCACAAGAAGGTTATGTGATCACCTTCTTTAAGGACCATTGTAACATTCTTTATGAAATAAATAAAATTGCAAATGGTTTCCTTGTTAATGGTCTTTATCAGTTGCAATATTGATGTACTTGTTTTAACTATCGAGCAAAACGTGAATGCCAAACGACCTAGGGATAGTCCAAACGAAGATATCTATGGCACCTGAGATTGGGTCATATAGCAGAAGATAGGATTAACAAATTGGAGAAAAATGGGCTATTGAGTCCATTGACTTTTGAGTCATATCCAACTTGTGAACTTTGTCTTCAAGGCAAAATGACTAAACTCCTTTGTGTTGGACTATGGGAGAGGGCCACAGATCTCCTTGCCTAGTACATACTGATGTGTGCGGCCCATTCGATGTGCCGGCTAGCAAATTTTGTCTACTTCATTACCTTTACGATGATGTCTAGGTATGGGTATGTGTT
>QRFJ01001907.1:147568-209226 GCA_006176705.1 Cocos nucifera
AGGCACATAATAACAGTCTTTTAAAACTAAGTCTAAACCAGATGGTAATCGCAGAGGGTATGTTTCCACGGCTACTGCAGCAACTCTTGCTCCATTACCAATGCGTAGGATCATGTCTCCATCCCTCAGCCTCCTGCTATCCTCAAGACCCTGCATAGAAGTGCACAGATGAGCACTAGAACCAGAGTCAAGCACCCAACTGGATGCAGAAGAAACCGTAAGGTTAGACTCAATACGGGCATACCTCCAGAAGGACCTTCCTTCTTGTTCTTCAGGGTGGCCAGGTAAGTAGGGTAGTTCCGCTTCCAATGGCCGTCACTGTTGCAATGGAAACACTTTCCTTTGCCATCGACTTCTTCTTCGGTTCTGCCTTCTTCTTCTTTGATCCTTCCATCTTTTGCTTTTTCACAGACTTCTTTTTCTTTCCATAAGACTTTCTTTTGGAAGAAGTCCGTTCCATAGCAAGAACTGAGCCTTTAGAACCTTTCATAGAAACTCAGTGGTAACTAGCATATTCATCAACTCGGCCAAGGAATTTTGAAGTTTATGCATGTGGTAATTCATGATGAATTGCCCATATGCATCAGTCAAGGATTACAGAATAATATCGTTCTGCAAGTCCAAGTCCAACTTCACACCGAGCTTCTCAAGCTCTTCCATGTCCTTGATCATTGTCAGATAGTAATCTTGGACTGACTGCCCATCACGCATCTTAGCCTTAAAAAGTCGTTTCGTGACTTGATATTTAGCTGCGCGACTCTGTTCACCAAACATCTCCTGCAGGTGAGCCAACATTTGGCGAGCAGTTCCGATATCTTCATGTTGGTGCTGGAGCTCATCAGACATCGAGCCCAACATGTAGTATCTGGCCTTATTGTCTTCGTCAATCCATTTTTCCAGAGACGCTCTCTGTTCAGTGGATGGACGAGCTGGTAAGGTGGGAGGGTCCTGGTCCAAAACATGTGTTAACTTCTCTGAACCCAAAATAATTTTGTAGTTCCTAAGCCAATCTTTATAATTGGGTCCAGTCAGTCTATGTGTGTCTAGGATACGTGCCAGTGGGTTGGACGCAGACATTTTCCTGTAGAGAGTCAAAGATTCTAGTTAGATACTGTCATTTTGACTTGACCAATTTGTTTAGGAATTTTATTTTTAAACAAATTAGCTCCCACTATTTCTCGGATCCCTACACTCCCTCTGTAGAGATGCGAAAATCTCCGCGATTGATGATTTCTAGTGGGTGGTGCAGTCTCACCAACTGACTCATCACCTCACCTAACAGTTATTGGTGATGGGTTAGCCAATGAGTGAACAACTCTTGTTCAATGATTCTCTAATCATGGTGCACCCAAACTTGGTCTCTAATTCATGAATCTCACCGTATCCGGAATATTGATCCACTCCTTAGTTAAGTCAGACCCACCATTTGCATAGACTGGGTTCCTAATTGAGTCTCTCACCATATCCGGAATATTGAGCCCAACTCATCCTCCAGCCTATAGCATCCAATGCCTAATAGACATGGTTGCATCTTCCCGGTGCAACTGAGCCACTATATCCAGCCGAGAACAATCAACCCCGGGAAGGGCCCGCACGTCTACAATGGTGGAAGACCTCAGACTTAATCTTTTCTTAGGGAGAATTGATTCAGGTCTCATTAAACTAGACTTGGCTTAATCATAACAATTATGACTAACCTAGTGGCATGGGTTAGCTCGGATTATTGACCACCTCAGATCAGAACTGTGTCAACAGATATGGCCAGGTAAGTGAGACCGGTGGAAGGAATATGCCGTTAACTTGCACAAGAATGCATTCAGGTCGAGTAGCTTCCAATTAAAAACCAGTCGGTCGTCTGTGCCAAACTTACCTTAGACACCAAATTCTTGAGTCAGAACCAATTGGGTTAGCCTACAATCCAGACTCTAACCTCTGAGCCTAATTAGGTCTTGCTTGATCGTGACTCGATCTTGACCCAGACTTAATCCTATTAGGCTGGTCAATTTAAGCATTGTTGATCCCATCTAACCAACTCTTGATTCGGTTTGATCAACCGCTTAGACCTAATTGAGCTACCCAAGCCTGAACCCAGTATTATGAATATGTCATAGATCTGAAATTCTCAATTTTAGACCTAATTGATATTCCATAAACTTAATTCTTAATTAAGTTGGGTTCATAAACAAAATATGCACAATAAATCCTAGGATTTCAGGATCTAGGGTTTTGCAGAAAGTAAGTTTTGGGTTTCTGATTAAGGACGAACACGTAGCACCCCTACACGTCATAAGAACACCCCATCGAATGGGAAGAGAGGACCTTTAAACCCTTCTTCATTCTTATGACCGGACGGCCAAGAGGAACGCCTTAATCAGGAACATTCAATACTACAAAACAATATCAGATCTATATCATATATCTCATATATAAAGTAGATCTAATCATGGCATATTTTGCATACATCTCATGTATCAAATCATGCATGTTTTCAGATCTAAATTATCTCATAATAATCTGAAAAATTAGATTTAAATTGATCTAATCAAAATAAATTCTAATCTAGATAATTATGTAGAACTATTCTACAACTAGTCTAGACATGCATCAATCATATCTCATATGATATTTAAAATTAAATAATTTTTATTTGCTATTTATCAGATGTTATTATAACACTTATAATATCAAAAAATAGTAAATAAGAAGATCTAAAATATGATTTAATCAGATTAAATCAAAGACATGCAAAACTATTCTATTCTAGAACTAGTCATGCATATCTTCTTAATCTTAGATCCAAATCATTTAATTTTAATTTTTCTGATTTCAGATCTGATCACATCTCATGTGACATCTGAAATCACTTTATTTTCTAATTAAAATAAAATTAAAATCAGATCTAAACAATTTAGAACCATGGCTCTGATACCAGTTGAAGGGAAATCCTGATTTTCCCGGTCCAGGTTCGTCCAGATCTGATTAGATCAAGAGATATATTTCAAAAATTTTCTCTTGATCTCAATCAGATCTTGATATGTTTCAGATCTAATTCTTATTATTTTAATAAATAAAATAAAATAAGATAAATTAAATCAAATTTAATTTACCTGATTTGGGTAATCCTATTACCCTGTAGATGATCCTGATTGCAGCGGAAGGTTCTGGATCTAGCCACGCAAGCGCCTGGCCTCTACCGGTATCCACTTGGGTTGGATCTAGAGATCCTCTTCTTCTCTATCATGCCTCCAAAAATCAGATCTGGAGGATCTTCAAAACTCTTTTGAAGATCTGCAGTCGTCCTTTTGCAGCAGCGCAGCCTTCTTGCTTTTGATCGCCTTTCCTTGATCTGAATCGCACCAACCTAAGTCCAAAACTCTTTTGGATGTGGAGAGCAAGGGGAGAAGAGATTATGGCATGGAGAAGGAGGGGAGAGGCAGCCTTGGGGTGTGTCTAATTGCATTCACTTAGACTTAGGGTTGGGCGCAGGGTCTTATTTATAGACCTCTTGTGATCCAACTCCTCTTCCTCTCAACCAATCACAACCCTTTGTGAAATCAGATCTAAATCTGATTGGTTGGAATAGAGACCCCTGGATTCCTCCTTAGAGGGTGCCTAAGACCAGTCAAACTGGATTCTTAGTAGAACTCTGATTGGAATCCAAAAGGGAGGTGGAGTCCTTGTCCAACAAGGACTCCTAGGCGCCTCCTACTTGGGCTCACGCCACCCTTGGCGTGCGCCCTTCTTCTTGCCAGGTTCTGGCAGGAGGACAGGCCCCCACCAGCTCTCCAATAGGTGCATGACATGTGGTCAAAAGTCAAAGGATCAATGGTCAACGTTTGACCAGTCAAAGGTAGACTTTTGACCAAAGTCAAAGAACAAGAAATGACAGGTGACCAAAAATGGCAGGTAATGTCTTACAAATAAGACAACCTATTCTGAACTTGGACAACCTCCAGTCAGACCATATGAAGGCCTCTGATTGAGCACAAACTCCTTTGGCTCAGTCAGGACAACTTATTTGTGATAGTAAAAGAAGAACGTTAGGTTCAATCGAGTGCTAGCACGATTTCCTTGAACCTAATTGAATCTCATTCAGATCAATTGAACTAGATCAGTTCAATTGATGATCACCAGATTCAAACCCTTGTTTGTGTGACCTAGTTAGGTTCAGTTCTGTATGGTAATGGGATATGTCATGATCTCTATCATAGACATCATCGAAACTCCTTTCGATGGATCAGAACTCTTCTGATTCGAACAGCTAGAATGATCGATCATCTAAATCATTCTAATTGCTCCCAAAATCCACCAGTGACACCTAGCAGTATATGGTGGCAACCCATCAGAGCCGAATGCGAACCTCTTGGTGCAGCTACCTGTGTGATTAAGTTCTTCTATCTTGAGCTCCGATCAGATTAGGGTTAAGGTGAACTCGTCAAACCCTAGTCTCTGTCATATGATGTAATCATTCGATTCGAGTCCAATATGAAAATCTAAATAGAAACTCTTTCTATTATTTCACTCTACCATGGCTATGGATTTCTGGACTTGATTCTCATGATCATCATAGGGCTACTCCTCTACCACCGAGGTAGATAGATCCCATCTTGATGCAATCCAGTTCCTACAATGAACATGCTATAGCCAACATACACCTCAGGGTTCCATATGGCTAGGAGACCGAGTAATGGTGTAGTCAAACTATAACACCCTCAAGGTGAACTATCGATGCATCTCAGGTCAAAGAATCAGACACACTACTGCAGCATCGAGTCAGTCATTGACGAGAAGATAGACTCCCTAATGACTACTCGAGGTGGTCACGCTCAGTGCCCTCGTTCTCTAACGAGTACCTATACTCTCGCTCCGGTGTCTCCACACCATAGACTCAAGACTCATCTACTAAAGAGAAGTGATCGTACACCAACCTTCCGGATCAATCACCATCCTCGTGATGATCCTATGGTCTGGAGCTGTTTATGAGTTAATAATGATTATTCATGTCTTAAATTTTCAACTCTTGAAAATATGAATTATCATTACCATTAACTCAAAGGATGTATCACAGACACTAAATACACATGTGTGATAGAAAATAACCCATTTCATTAAATTATAGTCAAAATTACAATTTTGCCCCTAGAAGTGTATTACAAGTGTCAGCCAATTCTGGCTTCTAGGGCACATATATCTAACACTACCTCCTCCACCTCATAGATCGAAAAGAGTTTCCCATCCTCCTGAAAGATACTTAGGTATTATTTTAGAGGAAGTAGAGAAAATGTTCCTCGTAGGTAATGGTGCTCATGGTGATGATCCCAAAACCTATAACGAGATGATATCAGATATCGACTCTAAGAAATGGCTAGAGGTAATGCGGTCAGAAATTGACTCGATGCACTCAAACCAAGTCTGGACCTTGGTAGATCCATCAGAAGGTATAGTACCTATTGAGTGTAAATGGATCTTCAAGAGAAAGATTGGTGCAGATGGGAACGTAGAGACATTCAAGGCTAGACTAGTGGCAAAAGGTTATAGTCATCGTGAAGGCATTGACTATCAGGATACCTTTTTCCCAGTGGCTATGCTAAAATCCATCTGCACATTGCTTGCCATTGCAGCCTATTTCAATTATGAAATATGGCAAATGGATGTAAAAATGGCATTCTTAAATGGATATCTTGAGGAAGATATCTATATGGAACAGCCGCTAGGTTTCACATCCAGTGATACTGATCACAATGTTTGCAAGCTGCAAAGATCCATATATGGACTTAAGCAAGCATCTTGGAGCTGGAACACTCATTTCAATGATGTGATCAAAATGTTTGATTTCATCAAAAATGAAGAGGAACCGTGTGTCTTCAAAAAGATCAGTGGGAGCGCTGTTGTCTTTCTCGTATTGTACGTGGATGACATCCTCCTTATTGGGAATGATATTCCCATGTTGACGACAGTCAAAATATGGTTGTCCAAGAAATTCTCCATGAAAGACCTAGGTGAAGCATCCTTTATTCTAGGAATTAAGGTCTATAGGGATAGACCAAATAGGATGCTAGGACTTTCATAGAAGATGTACATAGAGGAAGTACTAAAGAGGTTTAGTATGAAAACTCTAAGAGGAGATTAATACCCTTCAGACATGGTATTCATCTTTCCAAGAAGATGTGCCCTAGCACACCTGAGGAAATAGAATGCATGAGCAAGATCCCTTATGCTTCTGCAATAGGGAGCCTCATGTATGCCATGCTATGTACACGACCTGATATAGCCCATGCTGTGAGTGTCACAAGCAGATATCAGTCAAATCCAGGTGAAGAACACTGGACTTCTGTGAAATGTATCCTTAAGTACTTAAGAAGAACTAAGGATATGATGTTGGTCTTTGGTAATGGAGAACTCCAAGTCTAGGGATACACAGACTCGGATTTCATGTTCGATATAGATGATCGAAAGTCGACATCTGGGAGTCTGTTTGTGTGCAATGGTGGTGCTGTCAGCTGGAAGAGTTCCAAGCAAACCGTGATAGCAGATTCCACCATGGAAGCAGAATATATCATTGCATCAGAGGCTGCGAAGGAAGCATTCTGGTATAAGAAGTTTGCTGCAGAAATTGGAGTAATGCCATCAGATGCCATTCCTCTGTACTGCGACAACAATGGCGCCATAGCCCTTGCTAAGGAGCCGAAGGTCTCACCAGAAATCCAAGCACATTGAGCGGCGATACCATCTCATCCGCGATTACCTCGAGAAGGGTTACGTCGAGGTCAAGAGAGTCAACTCCGCAGATAATGTGGCAGACCCACTTACAAAGCCGTTGGGCCAATAAAAATCGAAGCCCACCTTGAGAAGATGGGACTTAGACTTGTAGCCAATTGGCTTTAGGATAAGTGGGAGATTGTTAGATATATGTGCCCTAGAAGCCAGAATTGGCTGACACTTGTAATACACTTCTAGGGGCAAAATTGTAATTTTGACCATAATCAATGTAATGGGTTATTTTCTATCACATATGTGTATTTAGTGTCTGTGATACATCCTTTGAGTTAATGGTAATGATAATTCATATTTTCAAGAGTTGAAAATTTAAGACATGAATAATCATTATTAACTCATAAAATGCTTCCCGACCATAGGATCATCACGAGGATGGTGATTGATCCGAAGGTTGGTGTACAATCGCTTCTCTTTAGTAGATGAGTCTTGAGTCTATGGTGTGGAGACACCAAAGCGAGAGTACAGGTACTCGTTAGAGAACGAGGGCACTGAGCGTGACCACCTCGAGTAGTCATTAGGAAGTCTACCTTCTCGTCAATGACTGACTCGATGCTGTAGTGGTGTATCTGATTCTTTGACCTGAGGTGCATGGGTAGTTCATCCTTGAGCGGTGTTATAGTTTGACTACACCATAACTCGGTCTCCTAGCCATATCGGAACCCTGAGGTGTATGTTGGCTATAGCATGTTCATTGTAGGAACTGGATTGCATCAAGATGGAATCTATCTACCTCGATGGTAGAGGAACAACCCTATGATGATCATGAGAATCAAGTCCAGAAGCCCATGGCCATGGTAGAGTGAAATAATAGAAAGAGTTTCTATTTAGGTTTTCACATCGGACTTGAATCGAATGATTACATCATATGACAGAAACTAGGGTTTGATGAGTTCACCTTAACCCTAATCTGATCAGGGCTCAAGATAGAAGAACTTAATCACATAGGTAGCTGCACCAAGAGGTTCGCATTCAGCTCTGATGGGTTGTCCACCATATACTGCTAGGTGTCATTGGTGGATTTTGGGAGCAATTAGAATGATTTAGATGATCGATCATTCTAGCTGTTCGAATCAGAAAAGTTCTGATCCATCGAAAGGAGTTTCGATGATGTCAATGATAGAGATCGTGACATATCCCATTACTATATAGAATTGAATCTAACTAGATCACACAATAAGGGTTTGAATCTGGTAATCATCGATTGAACTGATCTAGTTCAATTGATCTGAATGAGATTCAATTAGGTTCAAGGAAATCGTGCTAGCACTCGATTGAACCTAAACGTTCTTCTTTTACTATCATAAGTAGTTGTCCTGACTAAGCCAAAGGAGTTTGTGCTCGATCAGAGGCCTTCACTTAGTCTGACCGGAGTCTGTACAGATCAGAAAAGGGTTGTCTTATTTTGTAAGACAATACCTACCATTTATGGTCACCTACCATTTTTCGTCCTTTGACTTTGGTCAAAAGTTGACCTTTGACTGGTCAAATATTGACCATTGATACTTTAACTTCTATCCATGTGTCACGCACCTATTGGAGAGCTGGTGGGCGCTTGTCCCCATGCCAGAAGCTGGCAAGGAGGAGGGCGCATGCCACCCTTGGCGTGCACCCAAGCAGGAGGCACCCAGGAGTCCCTGTTGGACAGGGACTCCATCTCCTTTTTGGATTCCAAATAGACTCCTCCTAAAAACCAAGTTTGACTAGTCTTAGGTGCCATCTAAGGATGAATCCAAGAGACTCTATTCCCATTAATCAGATTTAGATCTGATTTCACAAAGGGTTGTGATTGGTTGGGAAGAAAAGGAGTTGGATCATGCATAGTCTATAAATATGACCCTATGCCCAACTCAAAGAGATAACATAATCCCCATGCCCCAAGGCTGCCTCTCTCCTCCTCCTCCATGCCAAGTCCATCTTCTCCCTCTCCTCTCCATGCCCAAAGAAGATTGGGATCCAGTTGGTGCAATCCAGGTGAGAGAAAGGCGACAGAAAGCTAGAAGGCTGTGCTGCTGCAAAGGACAACTACTGATCTTCAAAAGCTATTTTGAAGATCCTCCAAATTAGATTCAGATCTGATTTTTGGAGAGATGATAGAGAAGAAGAGGATCTCTAGATTCAGCTCGAGTGAATATCAGTAGAGGCCAGGCACTTGCACAGCTAGATCCAGAATCTTCCGCTGCTTACAGGATCATCAATAGGTAATAGGATTACCCTACATCAAGGTAAGTTAAATCTAATTTAATTTTTCTATATTTTATTTTGATTATTAAAATAATAAAAATTAGATCTGAAATATTTCAAATCTGATTAAGATCAAGAGAAAAAATTTTGAAATATATCTCTTGATCCGATCAAATCTGAACGAACCTGATCCGAAAAATCAGAATTTCTCTTCACTAAGAGCTCATTGGCTCTTTACCTTTTTTAGTGAAAGGTGACTTGGTCATTTTACCAAGAAGACAGGACTCATAGATTGGAAGTGATTCACAATCATTAACTTCATGGATTTCCTCCTGAGTCAACCTATTTATCCTATTCTTATTTATATGATCTAGCCTACAGTGTCATAAGTAGATATCTAATACACTATCTAATCTAGGATGCTTGCCAATAGAATAGACTACATTAACAGGTTATGATAACATATATACACCATTATTCAATTATCTATAAAAAGCAGTAACACCATTAACAATGATATTATAAACTCATTTTTTATTAAAATTTCATAATTATTCATGGCCAAAAGGCCTAGATAAATGATATTTAAAAAGAAACTAGGATAAAAATGACAATCACTAAGAACAATGGTATGAGATTCAAATATAAGTTTTGAAATTCCTAAAGCTAGAACTAGAACTGATCTTCCATCTCCAACATTCAGGAATCCCTCACCTTACTCAAATTTTCTACTGACCTGCAACCCCTGCAACGAATTACAAATATGGTAAGGGCTACCGGTATCCAATATGTAGTTAGTAATATCACAAATAGAGAAATTATAAGGAGTTATCATATAAATACCTTGCCCAGCAATAGCTAGCTTCTTTCTCTACCTATTCGGATCTAGGAAGGCAATGTACTGAGGATAGTTCCTCTTCTGGTTCCCCTGCTTCTTTCAAAAGAAGCATTTGGCTTGACTCTTATCGAGCTTGGTCTTTGGGTTCTAAGTCTGCATAGGTGTCCTAGCATGAACATGCACCTTCTTGGCTTTCTTCTTCTTGTTCTTCTTCTCTTTTCCAAAGGATTGAGGACGAAAAGATGAACCTCCCACTAAGTTTACCGACTCTTTATGGAGTTTGTGATCCTTCTCAAAGTTCTGAAGTAACCCTAGTAACCTATGGTTGTCTACATTAGGCTTTGACATTCTATAATGTGTAAGGAATGGGAGATAAGACTTGGGCAGTGAGTTCAGTATTGCATCTTTTCTAAGTTGTTTATGCAAGAAAAAGCCAATCTTGCTCAAGTGCTCTATCAACTCGATCATGTACAATACATGATCAATGACAGAGGCACCATCCTGCATTCTGGCATTAAAGATGGCACGACCAGTCTTATGCCTCTCAACGTCATCGAATGTGCCAAAAGAATCCTTTAATACTTAGAGCATTTCGTTTGGCTGAGCTGTCTCAAACTTGCGACTGAACTCATCGCTCATCACAGCTAGCATAATGCAGTGCACCATGGTTCGGTCACTGAGCCACTTCTAATAAGTGTCTTTGACTATTCCATATGCATTGGTAGCTGGCTCCTCAGGTGTAGGATCCATCAGCACATTTAGGATCCGTTCATGCTCCAGGATAATCTTCAACTTTCGGTACTAGCTATCGAAGTTGGATCCTACCAACTTATCATTGTCCAACAATGATCGAAGCGATAGAGAAGTGGCCATGTCTACACATAGAAAAATCAAAATCTAATTAGTAATTGATTCATTAAATCTAAAGATTTGAACTTTAATCAAAAGATTTTTTTCACTATTTTATTCGAATTAGTAGCCTCTACCTCCAATTTAAGGAATTATCCTAATTTCTTAGTGGATACTTTAATCATCCACTTTAATGGAAGGCTATGATCTAGTTATCATATAACTACTTTATTTTAGAGATCTAATAATTTAAAAAAATTTATTTATAGAAGTGAGTAGGTCAGATTAATCAGCTTGTCATGATCCTCCCACTAACTTTACCAAGTCAGCTTAAGGGAGACCATTAATAGGCTGGTTTAGAAGCACCTAAATCAGTCAAACTAATTTACCTAGCTAACATGGGTTAGCTCAAATAGTCAAGCGATCCGATCAAAACATAATCTCAACAAGAGGCTAGGTAAGTTCGATCAGTGGAAGGATCTGCCAGGCTTGCCTTAGACACCATCAAAAATGGCCAGGTAAGCGAACTGCCAATTAAAAACCACTGGTCTAGTTTACCTTAGACACCAACTCATTTAATTAGTTTCAATTAGATCAACCTAACATTTCATGCTAGTCTGCGTAGCCAAGAATCAAGTCCATCTTGGGTCTTGATAAATATATGGACTTGACCAACTATAACTATTACAATTGATCTAGAGAATCCTTGATCTAATCTAAGACAATAATTCATTAGATTTAGTCAATTCTCTAATTAAGTCCATTCATTAATCTAACCCTAGGTCTAACCTAATTAATGAAGCTAATCCCCACTAACCCATTTAACCAAATATGTTATAATTTGTGTCTTAGGATCTTCAATTCACAATCCTAGATCCTAATCAATCAACTTCTTAATTCTCAATTAAGTTTTGGGCTGAGGGTTGGGGTTCGGCTTTTCAAAAATAATTTTTATGTTTGTAAAATATTTTTATAATATAATTCTATCAATCAAGTTGCATGTTTGATTCATAATCAATATGCAAGTAAAATAAACATAAAACTACTTTAGATCTAATCTAAATAAGTTCATGTAATTGAAACAGTTTCAATAATAATCAATCATAAATCTTCCTAGATCTAATCTAACATATTTACGATGATTGAAATTAGATTAAAATATTTTTAATCAGATCATAAAATTCTTTAAATTTACTCTAAAATTTTATGATCAATATTTTAGATCAGCACGAACTAGGACAACCTATTCACTGTAAGGGATAAACCTTACAGCAGGACATCCTTATGGCAGTCTGTACAATCTAAAATATATTATTTTTTTAATTTTAGATTTAATAATTAGATTATAAATTAATTCTAATCTATGAAATAATCTAGACATGTACAAAAATCATGTAATAAGAATCTGGCTTTGATACCAATTGAAGGAACTACATCTAGGGTTTCATAGGTAGATTTTGAAACTTTTTCAACATCTTGCAGTGAAAGATTTAAATAAATCTAAAATTTATTTAAATAATTATGTAAATACCTAGATCTTAGATCTATTATATGATTAAGATATGATATTAAATAAAAAATTAAAATTAAATAAGAAAAAAAAAGATTGATCAAATCAACCTAGATCTATACTACATCAAATGCAGGTATGAATTTTATAGATCAGATCTATTACCTGAGCAAGTTTAGACATTCTAACTTGCTGATACGGGCATAAGGATGAATTCATAAGCCGCACATATGTCTGAGCTCTAGGAGTCATCCAGTCAAGCCTACAATCTCTAATCTAAAGTCCGATGTAGGAAATCAGTACAGCATGCTAGTACTATGCTGATCCTTTTTCGACGGTCGATCCAATGCTCTCTTCTTCAAAATTTGGACTATCCAAAATATGAGAAGAAAGATGAGAGTTTGCTGATATGAGACTCTCTTAAAAAACTTAAAAGAAAGGAGGAGAGATTGAAAATAAAATAGTTCTATAAGAAGACCCTCTTCTTCTTCTCTTTTCTCTCGCCTAGACACCTAGATTGGTGCCTATGGAACCCCCATGCCCAAGGACCCACATTATTTGATTTTTACACACCCCAAACCTCTCTCAAATCTTTGTATTCCATAAAAAAATTAAAATAAAATTCATCCAATAAATAGGGAAAAAGAAGAGTCCAAGTTAGGTCAAACTCCTAGACTAGGAATATCCAAACATGGGAAGTTGTTGGAGCGCCCAAATCTTGGGCTTCTCCTCCATAATTTTTGGCATGGACCAGCAAGAGAGGGCACACAAAAAAAAATATTACTTTTATAGAATAAGAGAAGAATTAATTAAAAGAGGGGGTAGCACTCAAGGGAAGATGTTTTGGTCAACAAGGATTCTATCTCATAGAATCCTAAGCAAAACCAATTCCTCCTTTGACTTGGTCTTCCACCTAACTTCTAAATATGACTTGGAGGGAGAGAGGGGGCATGAAAATTAGGAAGAAAGGGATTTTCCATGAAAATTATCTAAAAAATAGGTATGGAGGGCGTTGGGACCTGGGTGGCGCAAGGAGATAGGGAGTCCTAGTCACACTAGGACTCCTATTTTGACTTGGTCAAACAAGATCTTTTAACAAAATAAAATCAAGATTAAATAAACCCAATTAAATAAGACCCTAATCCATTTAAAAACTTAATTAAATTAAATTAAATCATATTTAATTCTAATTTATTTTCTAATTAAATTAGAAAATTGGGTTAATCCGAGTCCTAGTTAGACTAGGACTAGTTCTTCCTTGCACTTGGCTTATCCAATAAACCAATTAAACTTGATCCAATCAAGTCCAAACTAAATCTAATTAAATTATATTTAATTAGATATAATCTCAACCTATTGTCTTAATCAAATTAAGCTAATTACCAATTCAATTACTAATCGATCCTTCTATAATATTTACACTAGGTTAAACACCAATCGTATTGATTGTTTAATCCTAGAACGTTTCTTAATCATTGATCAACCATCTGATCAGATCATAAGCTCTAATGTGTATGATCTCATAGGTCCAAACCTAAGTTAGTAGCATAGGAATAAATTTTTATACCAATTGAAATGACCATCTAGCAATGATACCCGATGGCCGGATAGGTCGAAGGTGTAGAACACCATCCTTAGAATCTATGTGGATATAGTTTCCATAATATTCATCCCCTTGACCACAATGCTCGTAAAACACATCAGAGTTCAATTGTCAACTCTGATCAGGTTGTCCACATTGTATTTTAAAATACCAAATACATCTGATGGATTATCCTAGCCAATGTTTTGCTATATTGAAATACAGTGATACATTCTTCTCCAACTCTTGGTGTGGTCAATTCCATCTTGATCATACTCCAACTTCATAAGTACTTGACTATGCCCAGAAGCCTTCCATTGCTAAATTAGAAACTCAGTTAGTCCAGTACCAAAGCATAGTGAGTTGCTTGTAAGTCACTGAGGTGATCTTAGGTCTAAGGGATACTTATACCTATATCCCATCAGAGACATTCTCGATAGTAGAATGCTCTAGAGTTGGTCACCTTCAATGATGACATACCCATACATCTCACCTGTATGCCATACCAGTATCTCCACACATCTTAGTTAAGAGGACAACCAACCTATATGACATATAGCGACCTATGCTCGATAGATGCTGTCATCCTAATTAACAGCCTATCATTTGGTCGTGAACAAATTTAAGAACTAATTGATAAATACTCTTTTTATCAAAACTAAATAGTCCTAAGGACTTCATCACAACAATGATGTACATTAGAAGATGTAAACTTATGATGAAAAAAGTTATAAAAATATTTTTTTTATTAATTAATAAATTAATTATAATGTCTTAACCATCAACAGACTGATGATTGATTTTAGGACATAATTTCCAACACAATCATGATATATAACAAATATAATAGCATGTATAATCATTCTAGGACAATCATCATCATATACTGAATATTTGTTACTATGCCAGGGCAATCTTATAGAATGATATACATCATAATCAATTATGAATAATTAAACATGATCTCATCATATTAAAAACATGCTAAAATTCCAAATATGACCATATTATATTAATAATTTTTCCATTAAAGCATAAACATAACAACATATGATTTAGTCTAATAAGATTTGCTCTGATACCACTGTTGGGTTTGGTGTGTAGAGTAGAAGCATGGATTTCAAAAAAAATAATAATAAAATTATAAAACTAAATATATATCCTAGGACCACCTTATTAGAATTTAAATTATGTAATATGCATTTATGACATATAAGAGGGTATTGGAACATACCTATGATCGCAAAATCCTAATTTGACTCTGATTGTCGGTAGCAATCCATCAAGGGTTCCACCAGGTGCCCACATGTTCACCCTCCAACATTGATCCATATGGAAACTTGATCAAGACACCAGCCCCTCTGATTATTTTAATTAAAATTCTTATAAGAAGAACTTTAATTATTTGGGCATAACCTTCCTTAGCTTTTAATGTCACCCTCTTAGCCTTTACTTGCCTTCCTTTCTTATTCCATGTCTCCTTAATTTTTATTTCTAATCTCTTTATCTTATTAGAAAACTTCTTATTCTTAAATTGAGACCTTGTCTAGATAAAAGAAAAGGAATAAAAAAAATAAGACAAGAGAACCTATTGTAAGAAAGAAGGGAGGAATTTCTAATCATTGGACTCATAGTGCGCACCCCTATTTATAATGTATGTAGGGGTGCTTCCACAATTTTTCACGCCCTTTTCCTATGCATATTTCATGCCCATCCAAACTTCTCACACCCCACCAGAAAAATATGCCATGTGGAAGCATGAGAATTAGTTTCAAGAGTCGCTTCAAGCAGAAGGACTCTTCAAAAAATAATTCTTCATGGTTTCACAAATGTTATGTAGTTTTTCTTTCTCTTTGGTGCCACCAATAAAGGGTTATGATCTGATGAGAATGCCATCCAATGGCTCTCATCTCATGCACCAATTTCAGATGGGGCATGGAAGAAAAGTCAATGCCTTATCAACTTGGACTTGATCCAAGGGGTGCCAAGATAAAGGGGAGCGGCTAGAAGTCTTGTTTCATTCAAATTTCTTTTAAACCCCAAAGTGTTTAATTTGCAGAAGGACTATTGGATGCCTTCTTTTAGATTTGAGACAATGAAACATAAGTTATGTAAAATAAAAATGGATAAGACAACAAAGATGGGGCAACAACTAAAACAATGCGCCAAGAGTCCATGGCGTATAAAACACCTCCCCATGCATAAGAGAGAGACTCTCTAGGGCATGGGATTCTAGTATGTGAGCCCCAAACCTAGGTCAACAAGCCAAGGGTTAACCCAATTAAGGACCAAATCAGACTTGACCCAAATTGGATCTAATTAGCCCAAATTCGAACCCAATTTGAATTTGATTTGAATCTTGGTGCTAGGATTTTCAACATGTGCTAGCATGTTCATCTTGCAAACATGATCTAATCTAATTAGACATTTGATCAATTCCCTTTATGTGTGATCCATTGGATTCTACATCTAGCCAATAGTGGATCTGGATGCGATTTGACCTAATCTGGTTAGAACTCAACCAAACCAATTTAGGTCAAAATTAGCTAACCCAATTCGACCAATTAGAATACTTTCTAATTAACAATCAAATTAATCTTTTTAATTCAATCAAACCCACATGACAAGATTGATGTCTAGCAACATGTCATGTCTACCTGGAAGATATGGAATTTTTATGAAAATATCAAAAAATATCCTTCAGTGGAAAGTTACCGTGCAACAAGATCCTTCAATCATCCTGCATCCCGAATATGACTCTGGGTATGGAAATATGTTAAACCCAATATTATATTCATATTTCTCTTAATCTTATGATGATGATTCGATTAATAAAATATTAGAAAATATTTCTATTTTTTATCATATTTTGATCAAAGACTTTCTGAATCATCATTTGATTGAAGCAGGTAGGATGCGATCTCCTCTTACCAGGAGTGATCGATTCCATGTTGACCTACTCACAACCTTCATATATAATCCACCATATCTAGAACACCTAGTACATGACTAAGTCATGAATGAGTATGAACTAAAATATGGATTCATATATATAAGGTTCTATGGTAGTCTCAGGTCAAAGAATTACATGCACAACTCCCACTAAGAGAACCATCTATTGACATGTAGATAAGACTCCATTAGATGTTCTTAAGTTAGATCAATTCAGTGAACTCATTCTCTAATGAGCACCCACATGCTTGTCTTAGTGTCATACATAAGTGATAGTGAGATCAATCATCCTTTCATCAAGCATACATAGGATGTGCCAGTCTTTCCAAAAATATTGATCTCCAACTCAATGTTCCATCGACTAGAAATATTTTAAATTAAAATTTTAAGGTTTTAGGCCTCACAGATATGATCTCATCATAATCCTAAAATCATAGTCCTAATTTATGAGATTCATCAAAATCTTAAATAAATAATTAAGATGCAGCATATGATGAAATAAATATCTTTATTTATTTGAAAATATCATTACATGAGTTTGGAAGACAAAGAATAACCCATCAAAATTAAAATTTTAATTAGCTTGAGGGCATATTCCTTTCAATCTTCCACTTGCACTAAAGCCAATTGCCCTTATATTTTAATCCCATACAATCAAGGTGGCGATCTAATTATTGCTGTAGTAAAGCCTTAGTGAATGGGTTTACTATGTTGTCCTTTTTATTTACTTGTTCAATGATAACATCTTGTCTTTCAATAATTTCATGAATGAGATGGAAGCATCTCAGAATGTGCTTGGATTTATAATGAGATCTTGGTTTCTTTACTTAAGCAACTACTCTAGTATTATCATAATAAAGTGGTACTGGGTTCTTAATTTTACGAACAACACCCAATTCAGTGATGAACTTCTTCATTTAGATAGCTTTCTTGATGGCGTAATTTGCAGCTATGTACTCTACCTCAGTGGTTGAGTTAGCTACAGTTGGCTACTTAGTACTCTTCCAACTCACTACTCTATCATTCAAAGTAAAGACATACCCTGAAATAAATTTGCTATCATCTGAATCTGATTGAAAACTAGAGTCAGAATATCCTTCTAGTTGGAGATTAGATCCATCATATACCAAAAAAATATCCTTAGTCCTTCTCAAGTACTTAAGAATATCTTTTATAGCTTTCTAATGATCCTTTTCTAGATCAACCTGAAATCTACTGACTATGCCTAAAGCATAAGCAACATCATGCTTGGTACATAACATGGCAGACATTATTGATCCTACAGCCGAAGCATAAGGAATAAAACTCATTCTATTTCTCTCTTCAGATATCTTAGGAGACATCTTCTTAGAGAGATGTATGCCTTGACTCATGGATAAGTAATCTCTTTTACTCCTATTCATACTGAACCTTTTCAGTATTAAGTCAATGTACCTAGACTAGGACAAGCCTAGTATCCTCTTAGATCTATCTCTATAGATCTTTATACCTAGTATATAGCATGCTTCTCTCAAGTCTTTCATAAAAAACTTATTTGATAGCTATAACTTGAGATTGCAGCATTGGGATATCATTCCCAATAAGGAGTATGTCATCTACATACAGAACCAAGAAAATATGGCACTCCCAGTAGTCTTCTTGTACACACATGGTTCATCCACATTCTTAATGAAGCCAAATTCTTTGACTGTAATATCAAAGTGGATATTCCAACTCCTTGAAGCTGGCTTCAATCCACAAATGGATCTTTTAAGCTTGCATATCTGATTTGATCTCTTATTTAAGATAAATCTCTCTA
Source organism: Cocos nucifera (assembly GCA_006176705.1). Lineage (NCBI taxonomy): Eukaryota > Viridiplantae > Streptophyta > Magnoliopsida > Arecales > Arecaceae > Cocos > Cocos nucifera. The sequence goes on from QRFJ01001907.1 coordinate 166,056, forward strand.
GCTGTAACATGTAGACCTCCTCCTCAAGAAAACCATTAAGGAAGGCGGTCTTCACATCTATTTGGCATATTTCATAATCATGGTATGCTGCTATTGCAAGCATAATTTTAATAGATTTGAGCATGACAATAGGTGAAAATGTTTTATCTTAATCAATACCCTATTTTTGCCTGAAATCCTTAGCCACTAATCTAGCCTTATAGGTTTCAACTTGACCATCTGCTCTAATCTTTTTCTTATAGATCCATTTGCATCCAATAGGGTTCACATTCTCTAGTGCATCCACCAAAGTTCATACTTTGTTGGTGTACATGGAGTTCATTTCAAATTGCATGGCAGCCAGCCATTTATCTAAGTTTCTACTCATGACAACTTCCATATAGGTTAAAGGTTCATCATTCTCAATGATTTAGGCTGCATTATTCTCAATAATAAATCTATACCTCATAGGTGCATGTTGCACTCTACCAGACCTATGGATTGAAGTTATGTATTCTGATTCTTTCTTATTTATATATTTATTTTCTTGAGAAATATCTATTTATTTTTCTTGAGTTTCATTAAGTTCAATGTTTCTCCCACTATCTCTTTCTAGAATGAATATTTTCTCCATGACAGTGGCATACCTACTTATAGACACCTTTTGTTTAGTAGGATGGTAGAATAGATATTCCATACTATCTCTAGGATATCTTATGAATAGACATCTATCTGCTCTAACATCTAGCTTATGTCCAAAATTTCTTTTTACATATGCTGGACAACCTCATATCTTAAGATACTTAAGATTAGATTTCTTTCTTCTTCATATCTCATATGGAGTGCTAGATGCAGACTTAGAAGTTACTCGATTCAAGATGTATACTATGATCTCGACCATACTTTGATACTATTTAAATTTATCAAAGGCTTCGAATTTATGTTTCATAAGATACATATATCCAAACCTAGATAAATCAACAGTGAACGTTATAAAATAAGAGTATCCTCCTCTGACCTGACTTATCATAGGACCCCATACATCTAAATGTGCAAGTTCTAAAAAAGCTCATTTATCCTTTCTCCATATCCACTAAATGGAGTCTTAGTTATTTTACACATGAGACATAATTTACAAGTTCCTAATGACTCATAATCATAAGGTTCAAATAATTTTTTTTTGTATAACTGTTAATCTTGGTCTCACTAATATGACCAAGTTTATAATGTCAAAGTAAAGTATTATTTATATTCTCTCTTTTAATGACCTACATTGCCATAGTGACACTAGGTCATCAGTCTGGAGGCTCTCTTCTCCTTCTTCCTATTATTTATGCCACTTTTAGGGTTTAGCCTTCTCTTTGAACCCTTTTTACCTGCCTTCTTCTAGGAGATCCTATCTACAAGAAGAAGAGGAGCCTTATCTATCTTGATATGGCTCTCTACTATTTTTAACATATTTAACAAATCTGGTAGGATAGTATTTAGTTTGTTCATATGATAGTTTACAACAAACTGAGAAAATATTTTTGAGAGCGATTATAGGACTAGATCCTAACTCAACTCTCCATCCATAACAAAATCTAATTGACTTAATCAAGTGATTAGGTCAATTATCATTAGAATATGATTTTGTATGGATGATCCTTCTGTCATCCTTGCATTAAATAACTGCTTAGATATCTCATATCTACCAGACCTACTCTACTTTCTATAAAGCTCTTTTAAATTTAGCAATATGGACTGAGTATCCATGTCATCATGCTGCCTCAATAACTCATTATTCATAGAGGCCAGTATGATGCATTTGACAGTTAATAAATCATTTTGCACTTCTTATAAGCGGCTTTTTTTTTCATCTATGGCATCTTTACCTAGTTTCTTAGGATCAAGGGATTTGAGGATATAGGAGAGATTCTTCTGATTGAGTACTATTTTAAGATTTCTTAATCAATCTACATAATTAAGATCGATCAATTTATTTGAATCTAAAATTGAACGTAGTGAAAGTGAAAATGCTATTTAAATCTAAAGAACATTACATAAGCAAACAACTCATGATGACATACATAATTAAATTAGAACTTTAATTTAATCATGTCTTCCACTATTTTATCGAATATCATAACCCTTTACTATGATAATCGAGAAATCTTAATTATTTTTCTTAGTGGGATTGACATCCTAATTCCTTATAAAAAAGTCTTATGGTTGCACAACAAACCTTTTTATAAGTTCAAAGGTAGGAAACTCTTTCAAATTGCATCTCATGTAATTTTCAATATATTCTTGGCCTCTAAAACATTAATAGCCTTATGTTAGCACAAAAAGCTATAATATTTTAGTTAAGCAAGATCCTTTATTTCTATACAACCATAACGAAATATAACTGCCCTTGTGGTTACACAACAAAGCAGCATATCCAAAATATCGTAAACATCATTATGCACTAGATCAATATTACATTAGTTCCATAATCGATCTTGTGGTTGCATAACAAACCTAATATGGTTTATGACATAACAATGAACTAGCATGAAGGAAGGTCTTTAATGTAGTGAATCAAAAGAATCCATTCGTCAAGCTAGCTCAATCCATAATCAAGCCGACTCGATAGCATCTGGCCCGAGCACCGCTTTCTATCCGTCTGATAGAGCTGGCTCAAATCTACCTTGAGACAGCTTGATCTCATCCTGAGCCAGCTCGACTATGTATCCGAGCTAGCTCGATTGCGTATCGGATCCAAATTTCAACAGCAATGCCTAAGCACCCAATCTAGAATTAAATCAATTGAATCGGCCAAATAACTGGGAGAGAGGTAGGGGTCCCCTCGTTGCTTTTCTTAGACACCAATGAATTGGTCAGGTTAGAGAATAGAACCAATTAAAAATCACGTTCTCTTTATCAATTATGAACCACTTTTCTAGACACCAATTGATCAATTTTACATCTAGATTGGTTCTACTATCGGTTGATTGCACTACAACTTAATATAATTTTTATAGAGGGCTCTAAATGGTCTCTTCACACATTCTAATTTAAAATCATACTGAACACAAGAATATATATCAATCATGATATATAATAAACATAATAGCATGTACAATAATTCTAGGACAACCATCATCACATAGTGAACATTTGTCACTATGCCAGGGCAACCTTATATAATGGTATATATCATAATCTAATTATGAATAATTAAACATAATCTCATCACATTAAAAACATGCTAAAATTTTAAATATGGTCATATCATTTTGACAATTTTGCCATTAAAGCATAAACATAACAACATATGATTTAGTTTAATAAGATTTTCTCTGATACCACTATTAGGTTTGGTGTGCAGATAGGAAGCATGGATTTTAAAAAAAATAATAAAATTATAAAATCAAACCCAAACCCTAGGACCATCTTATTAGAATTTAAATCATATAACATGCATTTATGATATATAAGAGGGTATTGGAACATACCTCTAATCACAAAATCCTAATTTGACTCTGATCGTCGGCAGCAGTCCTTCAAGGGTTCCACTAGGTGCCCATGTGTTCATCCTCCAATGTTGATCCACATGAAAACATGATCAAGACACCAGCACCTCTGATTATTTTAATTAAAATTCTTATAAGAACTTTAATTATTTGGGCATAACCTTCCTTAGCTTTTAATGTCACCCTCTTAGCCTTTCCTGGCCTTCCTTTCTTGTTTCTTGTCTCTTTAATTTTTATTTCTAATCTCTTTATCTTACTGAAAGACTTCTTATCCTTAAATTAGAATCTTGTCTAGACAAAAGGAAAGAAATAAAGAAAATTAGATAAGAGAACCTATTATAAGAAAGAAGGGAGGAATTTCTGATCCTTGGAGTCTCGGTGCGCATCCCTATTTATAATGTATGTAGGGGTGCTTCCATAATTTTTCATGTCTTATGCCCATCCAACCTTCTCACATCCCACTAGAAAAATACACCATGTGGAAGCATGAGAATTAGTTTTAAGAGTCACTTCAAGCATAAGAACTCTTTGAAAAATAATTCTTCGTGGTTTCACAAATGTTACATAGTTTTTCTTTCTCTTTGGGGCCACTAATAAAGGATTTTGATTTGATGAGAATGCCATCCAATGGCTCTCATCTCATGCACCAATTTTAGATGGGGCATGAAAGAAAAGTCAATGCCTTATCAACTTGGACTTGGTCCAAGAGGTGCCAAGACAAGGGGGAGTGGCTAGGAGTCTTGTTCCATTTAAATTCCTTTTAACCAACGAAGTGTTTAATCTATAGGATACTTGGGTGCCTTCTTTCAGATCTGAGACTATGTAACAAAAGTTATGTAAAATAAAAATGGATAAGAGAACAAAGATGGGGCGGCAACCAAAACTGCTGGTGCAAAATCTGATTGATGCCAGAATCGGTGCTGGAGTCGGAGAGAGCGAGGTCATCGCTGGTGACCTGCAAAATAAGTCTCGTCCGAAGTTGGGGGTGGTCGCTTCGGCAAGACCCTTTGATGATCTAGTCAGCTCTTTCGGCCAACAGAAATAGAGTGCTTAGGAAAGAAAGTGGTAGAGTATCAAAGGAGAGAAGAGAGTGTATCTGGAGGGTCTTTAAAATAGATGGAGCTTGTAACAAATGGATAGTGACAGCTACAATAGCTTGGTAGTGCATCATTCGAGGCCACGTGAAGTTTGTTATAAAGGATAGTGTCTATTGTCGCGACGTGCTAGCCTATTGGGATCTGACAACTAAAGTTTGGATAGGATAGCAATAGGCGATGAAGAGTTTCTAGTTATTATTATTCCAAAGAAGCTCAAAGGTTATCGAGGTTGACTGTGCATAGGCTGTTGCTTGCTATACTGAGGGCGTGCGCCGAGGTCTTTTCGAGTTGTTGAAAGGGGATCGGATGGAATCCCACTGGGAGTATCTAAGAGAAGCCCGATCGAGTGGAGCCCTTTAGGCAATTGGAAGGAGAAGTCCAGAAGGAGTACGACTGTAGGAGAAGTTCGGAAGGAGTTCGACTGTAGGAGAAGTCTGGAAGGAGTTCGACTAGCGGAGAGGTTTGGTTGGAGGAGAAGTTTGGAAGAAGTTCGACTATTGGAGAAGTCTAAAAGGAGTTCGACTGACGGAGAGGTCCGACTGGAGAAAAAGTCTGAGATGAGTTTGATTGTATGAGAAGTCCGAAAGGAGTTCGACTGATAGAGAGATCTGATTGGGGGAGAAGTCCAGGAAAAATTTGACTATAGGAGAAGATCAAAAGGAGTTCAATTAGCGAAGAGGTCCAGCTGGAGAAGTCCAGGAGAAGTTCGACTTTAGGAGAAGTTTGGAAGGAGTTCGACTGGCAGAGAGGTTTGGCTGGAGAAGAAGTCTGGGAGGAGTTCGACTGTAGGAGGAGTCTGAAAGGAGTTTGACTAGAGGAGAGGTCTGGTTGGAGGAGAAGTTTGGGAGAAGTTTGACCGACCCCCAAGCTTGCCAGGCTAGACTACCCAGGGGGCCGCTCTCACTATTCAAGTTCATCCGAAGGGGATCCAATGAGAGGAGGATGGCCGAGATCGCTATGAGACTAGACATTTAGTCGAACTTTAGTGGGAGCGGGTTTATCCCCAACAATAGTTCTCCTACTCCTGAGTTCAAAACTCGAAAGAAGGGAGTACAGATGCGATTGCCATAGTTTTTTTTAGCCTCCTATGCTCGTCAGGATGGGATGTCTTGACATCTACCATGCTGGTGCTGAAACTTCATAAACTTGCAGTTACCCGAAAAGATGTTTTTTGAGCCTCTCATCAAAATTCTTCCCAAGGTATGACACAATTAAGGATCTACCCATTGCCACTTCTCGGCCATGATGAGTGGGACACGTGGTGCACACAAGTTAGCTGAATGAGATCTACAATCGTAATTGTTTCTAACTTTCCTTGGCCATTAAAGGCCTTCTTCCTCCTCTAGAATCCATTCTGCCTAAGCCTTCTTCCTTCCTTCCCAAGTCCTCATCTTCCTTCTGCCCTAGAGTCCCAATTCCTTCTCGCATCCTCTCTGCTCTCAGGTACTCTTCTGCCTAATTTTCATCATGCTCACCATCTTCTCGCCTTTCTCAGTCGACTTAGGTCAGCTTTCTAACCCTTCTCTTTGAGCATTCGTGCTTCTTTAATTTCTTGCTCTTTCAGTTTTCTCTAGGGAGTCTCTGTATTTCATTTTTCTTGATTTTTGGAGACTTTTCTATGATTTATTTTGATCCATATGTCTTCCAAAACTTCTTAATCTGTTGGTTCATGGAGCTCGTCTGGGTCGACCTTTTTAGACCCTGCTCCTCTAGCCGAGGTTAATCCTAGGAGTGTCCCATCAGTCTTTCATCTCGAATATCATTTCTTCTATTCTTACTCTGAACGATCTCTCCCTGATTAGGATAAAGTATGGCATCCCATCAGAGTATGACCTTGAACTCCCCGGGTCAGGTGACCATGCTAGTTCGCCTCTAGTCGATCAATTTTATCTATACCTAAAAGCCTTGCATGCCAGGCTTTGACTTCCACTTTCACCTTTCATTGTTGTGCTTTTTCACTTTTTAAACATTTCTTTTGCCTCCATCATACCAAACTCCTTTTGGTTTGTAATTGGCTATTTTTCTCTTTGTCATCTGGCCAAAGTCTGGTCAATTGTCTCACTCTTTTAGAATTTTTATACCTTCAAACGCCATGCTTTCGCAAAGGACTGATGGTACTTCTTCCTCCAATTTGGTAAGAAGGGATTACTGAAAGGTGCTCCTTCTTCTATTCATAAATAGAAGGAGAAGTATTTCTTCATCCAATGCTCAATCTTAATGCTTGACCTTCCTCCTTGGGACTTCCTTAGGGAGTCAGTCCGTCGAGCCCCCACTTTAGATGGAGTCGACCTCGAGTCTTATAACAAGCTCAAGGCATACCGAGCTCCTCTCCTTCCCAATCTTTTGAAGGAGCAGATCTTATTCAATCTTAGCTTGAGTCCTCTTAACCCCACCGATATTGGATGCATTTATATGCACGCATATAAATATACATATGAACTCTCATAAGGTTTTATATGTACCTTGACTAACTATAGTTTTTTTTATTGCAGAGATGGATACTAATACTGTGGAGAGGCTCACCAAGGGTCTTTGTGCCCAAAAGAAGAGCAAGGGGGTGGCCCCAGGTGGATGTTCGAGAAGAATGAAGGTCGGCAGCCTGAGTTTCGAGGTTCTGGATGTCCCCACGGTTGCTCCTAAAGTCATTCTGAATGTCGAGGTCCTTTCAATCATTGAGGGCAACATCAGAGGTGCGGGTCCTCAGCCTTCTGCATCCTCAAGCATCACCACAGGAGGATTGGTGTTGAAGCCCCACACTAAAAGGGAAAGAGGGGATGGAGATGACAAGAAGAAGAAGAAGGCCACTATCGTGAAGGTAGTCTGTAAGGCTTGTCCGGGCGGGTCAAGCAACAGCGATGGTGATGATCTAGGGGTGGACCCCTTTGGCAACCCAGATGTCATTTGGGATCTAACCAACAAGTTCATCTTGTTCAGAGAGGTGGACCACCTAGTCGACCTCGATCAGACGCAGTGAAGGGAGAAACCTATTTTTTGGATCAGGTTCGTTTAGATCTGATTGGATCAGGAGGGATATTTCAAAAATTTTTTCTCTAAGATTCTAATCAAATCTGAGACTCCTCAAATCTAATGTTATTAATTTGATAATAAAAATAAAAAATAAAATTAAATCTAATTTAATTATACCTTTATTTTGGGTAATCCAATTATCCTATGATGATCTCAATGTTTGCCTGAGGTTCTGGATGTAGCCACCTAAGTGCCTGGCCTCTACCGATATCCACTCGGGCAAGGTCTAAAGATCTTCTCCTTCTCAATTAATCCTTCAAAAATTAGATCTAGATCTAATCTTGAAGGTCTTCAAAATAACTTTTGAAGAACAGCCGTTGTCTCTTGCAGCAGTGCTGTCTTCTTTCTTTTCTGGCGCCTTTCACTTGCTTGGATCGCACCTTCATCATGCCCAAAGTCCCTTAGGTGTGCAGAGGAGAGAGAGGACTAGAGGGTGGCATGCAGAAGGAGGAAGAGGGGCTATGTGGCATGGGCTAAAGATAGAAGAATTGAATTCTAGGCGTAGATAGGGTTTATAAAGACCCTGCTGTGCCTTGCAGTGCCACATCATCCGGGCCAATCATGGCCCTTTGTGCAATCAGATCTAAATCTGATTAAAGGGATGACATCATCTAATCCAGTCAGATTAGAGACCCTCAAAACTCTCCTTAGGTGGGACCAAGACTGGGTCAAATAAGTCTTCTTGGTGCCACACAATTTAATCCCCTGAAGCAACTGGAGTCCCATCTATATGGGACTCCATCTTTTATCCTAATGGGGTGCACACCTCCCTATGCATGCATCCCCTTCCTATCTGCTTTTTAGCAGGGGACAAGTCCCTAGGTTCTCTCCTATGGATGCATGATACATGGACAGATGTCTAAGTATTCAGGGTCAACATTAGACCAATGTCCGAAGATAAGATTTAGCAGGTGATGAAAAATGACAGGTGTTGTCTTAAATTTATCTCATAAATTAAGATAACCCTTTTTGACATGGACAAGCTTCAGTCAGACTAAGTAAAGATTTTTGAATGAGCCCAAACACATTTGGCTTAGTTGAGACAAGCTTTAATAATTGTTAAAGAAGAACATTAGGCTCAATCGTGTGCTAGTACGATTTTCTTGAACCTAATTTAAGCTTATTCAAATCAATTGAACTAGATTAATCCAATTGATGATATCCAAATTCAAACCCTTATTTGTATGATCTAGTTAGGTTTAATTCGTATGGTAATGAGATGTGTCATAATCTCTATCATCGAAATACCTTCTGATGGATCAAAACTTTTCTGATTTAGACAACTAGTATGATCAATTATCCAAATCATTCTAATTGCTCCCAAAATCAACCAATGGCACCTGGTAGCATATGGTGGCAACCCATCAGAACTAAAAGTGAGCCTTTTAGTGTAGTTACCTATGTGGTTAAGTTCCTCTATCTTGAGCTCCGACTGGATTAGGTTTAAGGTGATCTCGTCAAACCCTAATTTTCGTCATATGAATTAATCATTCGATTCAAGTCCAATGTAAAAATTCTAATAGAAACTCTTTCTAGTATTTCACTCTGCCATGGCCATGGGCTTATGGACTTAATTCTCATGATCATCATAGGGCTACTTCTCATCTATCGAGGTAGATAGATCCCCTATTGGTGCAATCCAATTCCTACAATAAACATGCTATAGCCAACATACACCTCAGGGTATCGAATGGATAAGAGATCGAGTTATGGTGTAGTCAAACTACAACACCCTCAAGGTGAATTGCCAATGCACCTCAGGTCAAAGAACCAGACACACTACTACAGCTTCGAGCCAGTCACCGATGAGAAGGTAGACTTCCTCATGACTGCTCGAGGTGGTCATGCTCAGTGCCCTCGTTCTCTAACGAGTACTTATACTTTCACTCCAGTGTCTCTACACCATAGACTCAAGACTCATCTATCCAAAATAAGTGATCATATACCAACCTTCCGGATCAATCACCATCCTCATGACGATCCTACGATCGGGAGCATTTTATGAGTTAATAATGAAAATTCATGTCTTAAATTTTCAACTCTTGAAAATATGAACTATCATTACCATTAACTCAAGGGATATATCACAGACACTTTCAAATACACATTATGATAGGAAATAATCTATTTTATTATTTATAGTTAAAATTATAATTTTGCCCATAGAAGTGTATTACAAATGTTAGCCAATCTAGCTTCTAGGGCATACATATCTAACAAACTCTCACTTGATCTAAAGCCAATTGGTTATAAATCTAAGTCCCATCTTCTTAAGGTGGGCTTCGATCTTCTACTGGCCCAATAATTTTGTAAGTGGGTCTGCCACATTGTCTATGGAATCGACTCACTTGACTTCAACGTAACCTTTCTCAAGGTAATTGCAGATAAGGTGACATCGCCGCTCAATGTGCTTAGATTTTTGGTGAGACCTCGGCTCCTTAGTCAGGGCTATGAAACCATTATTATTGCAGTACAGAAAAATAGCATCCAATGGCATCACTCTGATCTCTATGGTGAACTTCTTGTACTAGAAAGCCTTCTTCGCAGCTTCTAATGCAGCGATGAACTCTACTTCCATGGTGGAATCCATTATCACTATCTGGTTAGAGCTCTTACAACTAACAGCACCACTATTACACATAAATAGATTCTCAGATGTTGACTTTCGATCATCTATATCAGACATAAAATCTGAGTCTATATATCCCTGGACTTAGAGTTCTCCATTACCAAAAACCAACATCATATCCTTAGTTCTTCTCAAGGAATTAAGGATACATTTCACAGAAGTCCAGTATTCTTCATCTGAATTTGACTGATATCTGTTCGTGACACTCACAACACGGACTATATCAGGTCATGTACATAACATAGCATATATGAGGCTCCCTATTGTTGAAGCATAAGGGATCTTGCTCATGCATTCAATCCCCTTAGGTGCGTTGGGATATATTTTTTTGGAGAGATGAATGCTATGTCTGAAGGGTACCAATCCTCTCTTAGAGTTTTCCATGCTAAACCACTTTAGCACTTCCTCTATGTACATCTTTTGTGAAAGATCTAGCATCCTATTCGGTCTATCTCTATAGACCATAATTCTTAGAATAAAGGATGCTACTCCTAGGTCTTTTACGGAGAATTCTTTAGATAACCATATTTTAACTATGGTCAACATGAAAATATTATTTCCAATAGGAGGATATCATCCACGTACAGTACAAGAAAGACAATAGTGCTCCCACTGATCTTTTTTGAAAATACATGGTTCCTCCTCATTCTTGATGAAACCAAATAATTTGATCACATTATTAAAATGAGTATTCCAGCTCTGAGATACTTGCTTAAGTCCATATATAAATCTTTGTAGCTTGCATACTTTATGATCAACATCATTGGATGTGAAACCTAGTGGCTATTCCATATAGATATCTTCCTTAAGGTATTTATTTAAGAATGCCATTTTTACATTCATTTGTCATATTTCATAATCGAAATAGGCTGTAACAGCAAGCAATGTGTGGATGAATTTTAGCATGGCTACTGATGAAAAGGTATCTTGATAGTCAATTTCTTCGTGCTGATTATACCCTTTTGCCACTAATCTAGCTTTGAATGTCTGCACATTTTCATCTGCACCAATCTTTCTCTTGTAGATCCATTTACACCCAATAGGTATTATATCTTCTGGTGGATCTACCAAGGTTCAGACTTGGTTTGAGTACATCGAGTCAATTTCTGACTTCATTACCTTTAACCATTTCTCAGAGTCGATATTCGATGTCACCTCGTCATAGATTTTGGGATCATCACCATGAATCCCATTACCTACGAGGAATATTTCCTCTACTTTCTTTGAAATAGTACCTAAGTACCTCTCTAGAGGATGGAAAACCCTATCCGATCTATGAGTTGGAGGAGATAATGATTGTATTGGCTCAACCTGATTTGGTTCCATATGGTCCTTAGCTCATTGCTCTTGTAAGATTTTTTCCTCAAGCTTGATCTAGTTTCCAATGCCACCATCTTGACTAAACTACTTTTCAAGAAAGATGGCATATCACCTCATAATCACATTATGGTCTTCTAGAATGTAGAAATAATATTCTAATGATTCGTTAGGATATCCTATGAATCGAGCTCTAAAGGACCTATAGTCTAACTTGCTTGCTTGTTATCTTTTGACATGAGCCGGACAACCCTAAATTCTGAGATGACTCAGACTTAGTTTCTTACCATGCCATATCTCATACAGTGTGGTAAGAATAATTTTAGAGAAAATCTTATTCAGTAAATATATAGCAGTTAACAGACTATGTTCCCATAGAAAATTAGGAAGGTCTATGAAGCTCATCATAGATCGGACCATATCTAATAGAGTCGGATTCCTCCATTTTGAAACTCCATTGAGTTGAGGTGTTCTAGGTGGAGTCCATTGAGAGGCTATGCTATTTTGCTTGAGATAGTCCAAGAATTTCCATCTAAGATATTCACCACCTCAATCTGATCGAAGAACCTTAATGATTTTTTTAGTTTGCTTTTCAACTTCATGTCTGAATTCTTTAAACTTTTCAAAGACTTCAGACTTGTGTCTCATAAGATACAAATACCCATACTGAGATAAATCATCGATAAAGATTATAAAGTAGTCAAAGTTGCCTCTAGCCAGCACATCAAATGGGCCACACACATCAGTATGTACTAGGGCAAATACTTCCATGGCCCTTTTTCCATGCCTACAAAAGGGAGCTTAGTCATTTTGCCATGAAGACATAATTCACAAATTGGATATGACTCAAAAGTCGACTCAATAGCCTGATTTTCTTCAATTTGTTAATTCTATCTTCTGCTATATGATCTAGCCTTAGGTGCCATAGATACCTATCATTTGGACTATCCCTGGATCATTTTGATCTTATGTCATTCATATTTTGCTCGATATTAAAGATAGATACGTCAATATGTAACTGGTAGAGATCGTTAATAAGAAAATCACTTGTAATTTTATTTCTTTCATAAAGAATATTATAATGGTCCTTAAGAAAACTAATTACATAGCCTTCTTGTGCTAAACATGAAACAAAAATCAAATTCCTTCTTGCAGTAGGCATATAATAACAATCCTTAAGTACTAAACTAAGCCAGATGGTTGTCGAAGAGAGTAGCTTCCCACAGCCACAGCAGCAACCCTTGCTCTATTTCTGACACATAAGATCATCTCACCATCTCTTAGCCTCCTACAATCCTCATGATCCTACATGGAAGTGCACAAATGAGTACTAGAACCAGAGTCAAGCATCCAACTGGATGCAAAAAAAATCATAATGTTAGATTTAATAATGAGTATACCTCTAGAAGGATCTGTCTCTTTCTTATTCTTCAGGATGACCAAGTATGTAGGGCAGTTCTGCTTTCAGTGGCCGTTAGTATTACAATGGAAATACTTTTCTTTGTCAGTGGCTTTTTTCTTCAGCTATATCATTTTTTCTTTCCACCTTTCACCTTCTATTTTTTTACAGATTTCTTCTTCTTTCTAGAAAACTTTCTCTTGGAAGAAGTCTATTTCATAACAAGTACTAAGCCTTTAGAATCTTTCATAGAAAGCTCAGCAGTAGCCAGCATATTCATAAGCTTGACCAGAGTATTCTAAAGTTCATGCATATGGTAGTTCATGATGAACTACCTATGCGCATCAGTCAAAGATTGTAGAATGATATTATTCTATAGATCTTGATCTAACTTCACTTCGAGCTTCTTAAGCTCTTCCAAATCCTTGATCATCATCAAATAATGATCTTGTACTGACTGTCCATCACGTATTTTAGCCTTAAATAGTCATTTAGTGATCTGATATTTGGCTGTGCGACTCTATTCACCAAACAACTCTTACAGGTGAGCCAACTTTGGTGGGCAATCTTGATATCTTCATGTTGGCACTGAAGCTCATTAGACATCAAGCCCAATATCTAGTATCTGGACTTATTATCTTCATCCATCCATTTGTCAAGAGACGCTCTCTATTCAGCGGATGGACGAGCAGGTAAGGTAGGAGGATCCTGATCCAATACATGAGTCAACTTCTCAAAATCCAAAATAATTTTGAAGTTTCAGAGCCAATCCTTATAATTGGGTTCAGTCAGTCTATGGGTGTCCAACATATGGGCTAGTGGGTTGGACGCACACATTTTTTTTTCTTATAGAGAGTCAAAGTTTTTAGTTAGATTTTGTAATTAAGACTTGATCAATTTATTTAAAATTTGATTTTTAAATAAATTAGCTCCCAGTATTTTTTTGGATCCCTACACTCCCTTTGTAGAGATGCAAAAATCTTCATGATTACTGATTTTTAGTGGGTGATGTAGTCCCACCAACTGACTCATCACCTCATCTAACAGTTATTGGTGATGGGTTAGTTAATAAGTGAACAACTCTTGTCCAATGATTCTCTAATCATGATGCACCCAGACTTGATCTCTAATTCATGAATCTCACCATGCTCGGAATATTGATTTACTCCTTAGTTAAGTCAGACCCACCATTTGCATAGATTGGATTCCTAATTGGGTCTCTCACCGTATCTGAAATATTGAGCCTAATCTATCCTCCAGCCCGTAGCATCCAATACCTAATAGATATGGTTGCATCTTTCTGGTATAAGTAAACTACTGTGATCAGTCATGAACAATCAACCCTGGGAAGGGCCCGCACATCTATAATGGTGGAAGACCTTAGACTTAATCTTTTCATAGGAAGATTTGATTTAGCTCTCTTTAAACTTGACTTGACATAGCCATAACCATTATGACTAACCTAGTGGTATGGGTTAGCTCGTACTGTTAGCCACCTTAGATCAGGACTAGGTCGACCAATATGGCTAGGTAAGTGAGATCGGTGGAAGGAAAATGCCATTAACTCGACAAGAACGCATTTGAGTCGAGTAGCTTCTAATTAAAAATCAATCAATCGTATCTGCCAAACTTACCTTAGACACCAAAATATTGAGCCAGAACTAATCGGGTTAGCCTACAATCCAGACTCTAACCACAGAGCCTAATTAGGTCTTAACTTGATCGATCACTCATGTGACTCAACCTTGACCCAGACTTATTCCTATTAGGCTGGAAAATTTAAGTACTACTGATCCCACCTAGCCAACTCTTAATTCTGTTTGATCAACCGCTAGACCTAATTGAGCTACCCAAGTTCGAACCCAATTTTATGAATATATCTTAGATCTAAAAATTATTAATTTTAGATCTAATATATTTCATAATCTTAATTGTCAATTAAGTTTAGGGTTTATAAATAAAACATGTATATAAAATCCAAGTGTTGCAGGATCTAGGATTTTGTAGAAAATAAGTTTTAATTTCTGATTAAGGTCGAACGCATAGCATCCCTACACACCATAAGAACATCCCATCAAATGGGAGGAGAGGGTCTTTAAATCCTGCATCATTCTTATAATCGAATGGCCAAGGAGAATGCCTTAATGAGAAACATGATAAATCTACAAATCTAGTTAGATCTACATCATATATCTGATCCAATTAGATTAGAGACCCTTAAAACTTTCTTTAGTTGGCATCAAGACTGGGTCAAACAAATCTTCTTGGTGCCACACAATTTAATCCCTTGAAGCAATTGGAGTCCCATCAATATGGGACTCCATCTTTTATCCTCATGGGGTGCATACCTTCCTAGGCATGCGCCCCCTTTCTATCTACTTTTTAGCAAGGGGACAAGTCTCCAGGTACTCTTTTATGGGTGCATGACATATGGGCAGATGTCTAAATATCCAGGGTCAATATTTGACCAATGTTTGAAGACAAGATTTAGTAGGTGACGAAAAATGGTAGATATTGTCTCAAATTTATCTCATAAACTAAGACAATTCTTTTCTAATCTGGACAAGCTCCAGTCAAACTAAGTAAAGATTTTTGAGTGAGCCCAAGCACATTTGGCTCAATCGAGACAAGATTTAATGAATGTTAAAGAAGAATATTAGGCTCAATCGTGTGTTAGCACGATTTTCTTGAACCTAATTGAATCTTATTCAAATCAATTGAACTAGATTAATCCAATTGATGATATACAGATTCAAATCCTTATTTGTGTGATCCAGTTAGGTTCAGTTTCATATGATAATGGGATATGTCGCGATCTCTATCATCGACATCATCAAAATACCTTTCGATGGATCAGAATTTTTTTGATTCAGACAACTAGTATGATCGATCATCTAAATCATTCTAATTACTCCCAAAATCCACTAGTGACACCTAGCAGCATATAGTGGCAACCCATCAAAACTGAAAGCGAATCTCTTAGTGTAGTTACCTGTATGATTAAGTTCCTCTATCTTGAGCCCCGATCGGATTAGGGTTAAGATGATCTCGTCAAACCCTAATTTTTGTCATATAAATTAATCATTCGATTCAAGTCTAATGTAAAAATCCTAATAGAAACTCTTTCTATTATTTCACTCTGCCATGGCCATGAGCTTATGGACTTGATTCTCATGATCGTCATAGGGCTACTCCTCATCTACCGAGGTAGACAGATCTCCTATTGGTGCAATCCAATTCCTACAATAAACATGCTATAGCCAACATACACCTCAGAATTTCGAATGGCTAAGAGATCGAGTTATAGTGTAGTCAAACTACAACACCCTCAAGATGAATTGTCAATGCATCTCAGATCAAAAAACCAAACATACTACTGCAGCTTTGAGCCAGTCATCGATGAGAAGGTAGACTTTCTCATGACTGCTCGAGGTGGTCACGCTCAATGCCCTCATTCTCTAATAGGTACTTGTACTCTCACCCTGATGTCTCTACACCATAGACTCAAGACTCGTCTATCCAAAATAAGCGATCGTACACCAACCTTCTGGATCAATCAACATCCTCATGATGATCCTATGGTCGGAAGCATTTTATGAGTTAATAATGAAAATTCATGTCTTAAATTTTTAACTCTTAAAAATATAAACTATCATTACCATTAACTCAAGAGATTTATCACAGACACTTTTAAATATGCATTATGATAAAAAATAATTTGTTTTATTATTTATAGTTAAAATTATAATTTTATCCTTAGAAGTGTATTACAAGTGTCAGCCAATCTAACTTCTAAGGCACACATATCTAACACGTAGTTCATCTGAAAGTTTTTCGAAACTTTTTTTGAGGTTATCATCTTGTCACATTTCTTTTTCATTTTTTTCTTTTATTTATCTTACTATGACTCATCCATGGTAGTTAGGCCACCACATACTAGCCCACCTCAAGAGGATAAATTGTTAGGAGACGAAAGCGCTGAAGGTCTAGGGAGACCTTCAAGTCGAGATCGATTGCCTTTGGGGGAAGGTTATCGAGGCTAAGTGCCTTGTGGAGGAGAAGGTGGTGGAAAATGAGAGTCTCTGAGAAGCACTTTAGAAAGAGGAGCTCATCTTGATCGGGCTCAAGGCCGCATTGGCCCTAGAGGAGGAGAAAAAGAAGGAGGTCGAGATCGATGTCGCCGAGCTGGAAGTTAGAATGTTGAAGTCTATTTTGGAGACAACAGCCCGAGATGTGGAGGAGTTCAAGGCCTCCTCCAAAATGATGGACTTAAATATCACATTTGGCCAAAAGGCATTCATAAAGGGTGTCGAGCTCTGCGAAGGCAGGGTGGCCCGAAAGTTTTTTAAGCTTGATCTCAGCATTCTGGAAGAGGAGCTCAATGAAAAAGTGGGGCCATCCGGTGCTGCAGCCGACCCCTCCCCTATTGAAGTGGTCTTCAAATCCTTCGAGCCTACTGCCAAGGTGCCCGAGCCCATGCAGGAGCCCGAGGTTATCTCTAAAGCGCTGGTTGAACTCGTTCTCGAGCCCATGGCTACCCCTGCAGTGCCGAGCTCCTCTACTGCTTCCCCTTTGGAGGTCATGGGTCTTTAGTAGTTGTATTTTCTTTTTTGTTTTATCCTATACTCAAAAAAAATTTTAATCAATGAAAGTAGAACATCTTTTAATCAATAGCTTAGGGTGCTTTTCGTGCGTTGGATGCAGTCCCTCATTGATGTCGAGCTACTACCTCAGAAAATTCCTTTAAAATTGATAATTAGAAATTTGAAGAAGGAAGTTCACCACTTGAGAAAGAAATTAAAAAGAATTGAAGATGAACCTTAAAAATCTAGGAAGAATGCATCGAAGGTGACAATTGAGGTTACCCACCTTCGTAAGCTGCATATGAAAGACTCTACGACCTTTGCCATCAAGAAGGATAGCTTCGAGAGAGAGTTAGCAGAGCTTAATAAAAGTGTCAACGATAAGTCTTCAACGTTAACAGTGAAGGTCGGCTCCCTTGAAGTCAAACTCCAAGCAGCAAGAAAAAAGATTTAGTTATTGGAGGGGAGTTTGTCGTAGTCTTCTGACAAGGCGTAATATGAGTGGGATTGGTTGAAGAAATTCTTTGTACTTCAGAAGCAGTTGCATGATGCCAAGCTCACTTATGATACCTATCGACTGGGTTGGAGCGAGAGAATATCCAAGCTTGAGCAAAAGCTTTGTGCTGCTAACAGCGAGGTGGTCCAGCTCTAAAAACAACTTGATGACAGTCACCAAGCCGGCATGAGCAGGGGATCAAAGCAGGTTGCCTCATTGATGAGGACTCTGGATGAGCTCTCAAAAGCGATTGGAAGGAAGAAGGATGAGGTTCAATGGCTGAAGATCTAGCTATTGTCTGAGCAGCAAGCCATTAAGGATGCTGAGACTGAGTCTGAAGTTCTAAGAAAGTAGTGGCGAGAGCTTGAAGGCAAGTTCGAACACATCAACAGAATGTATATAGATGGTTTATATAAAAAGAGAGAGAGCTTTAGGAGGAGATCCTCAAACTAAAGCAAGCATTGGCAATGGCTAGGGCTGCCAACCCAAAATCTGAGGAGTTCGATCCATCTTAGGACTTCAACCTTTTTTTCTTCTTCTTTCTTTTCATGTAATCAGCCTTGTTGACCATTATCTCGCCTATAACGAGTTTATATTCTCATGTAATCGATCTCACCAACCTTTATTTTGCATGTAATAAACTTAATAGTTTGCAATAAAATGGTATCCTTTTTGTTATTATCTTATATGGATTTGATGCTGGTTAATGACTTCGCTTTCTTCATCTTGCTCTTCTTTGCTTTGTCTTCTAATGAGATGCTTGTTATGGATGTTGAGCCGGGATCCCTTTCGTGAACTAGGATGGGGTTCCCTCTTTCGTATTTGACATAGCCGTAGGGGGGACACATATAAGGGTCGTCGGTATAGCTTTTTCCTTTCCTTCATTTTAGATTAATGAGGCCTTGGCCTTCCTCGTGTTAGGATGAGGTTCTATTCTATTCCTTGTGCGTTCGTAGGGGTACACCAGGGCTGTTGATGGGGTCTCTTTCCTCATCTCATCTTAGTTTAATGAGGCCTTCTGCTTAGCTCATATTAGGATGAGGTTCTCCTCCTGTTCCTAACGTGGCTCTAGGGGCACATTAGGACCGCTGGAAGAGCCTCTCACCTCATCTCATCTTAGATTAACGAGATCTTTGGCTCTGCTCACATTAGGATGAGGTTTTTCTCCTATTTCTATTATGGCTATAGGGGCATATTAGGGCCACTGGAAGGGCCTCTCCCCTCATCTCATCTTAGATTAACGAGACCTTCGACTTTGCTCACGTTAGGACGAGGTTCTCCTCCTATTCCTAACGTGAGTGTAGGGGCACATTAGGGCCACTAGAAGGGCCTCTCTCCTCATCTTGTCTTAGATTAACGAGGCCTTCAACGTTGCTCATGTTAGGATGAGGTTCTCCTCCTGTTCCTAACGTGGCTGTAAGGGCACATTTGGACCATTGGAAGGGCTCTTTCCTCATCTCTTCTTAACGAGGCCTTCAACTTTGCTCACGTTAGAATGAGGTTCTCCTCCTATTCCTAACATAGCTGTCTTTATTACACGATTAATTTTGAAAAGTCATTTTCCACCATTATAGATTTGTAACAAGGATTGGAGTGTTAGAGTAGGAAGATTTTATTACGACCAAGTCATCGATAATACATTCATATATTTTTTGAGTTTTACGATCGAGGTAGATCAACTCCTCCAAGCTCCTTCAAGAAATATGTCCCAGGCCAGATAACTATCTTGACCTCGTAGGATCTTTTCCAATTTGGAGCAAGCTTCTCCTGATTTTGAGACTGAAAAATTGCTATTTGCCGAAGCACTAAGTCGCCCACTCTGAATACTTTGTCTTTAACTGATCTAGAGTTATAGTATCGGGCCACCCTTCGTCTGTAAGCAGCCATCCAAACTTGGGTTTCCTCTCATTTTTCCTCCGACAGGTCGAGGTTAGCTCTGAGTGTTAGATGTGTGCCCTAGAAGCCAGATTGGCTAAACACTTGTATTACACTTCTAAGGGCAATTTTATAATTTTGACTATAAATTAATAAAAAAATTATTTTCTATCATAGTATGTATCTAAAGTGTCTGTGATATATCCTTTGAGTTAATGGTAATGATAATTCATATTTTTAAGAGTTGAAAATTTAAGACATAAATTTTCATAATTAACTCATAAACTACTCCCGACCGTAGGATCATCATTAGGATGGTGACCGATCTAGAAGGTTGGTGTATGATTGCTTTTTTAGGATAAATATCTTAAATCTATGGTGTGGAGACATCAGAGCAAGAGTATAGGTACTCATTAAAGAACGAGGGCACTAAGCATGACCACCTCGAGCAGTCATAAGGAATTCTACTTTCTCATTGATGATTGGCTTAATACTATAGTGGTGTGTCTGGTTCTTTGATCTGAGGTGCATCGATAATTCACCTTGAAGGTGTTAAAGTTTGATTATACCACAACTCGATCTCTTTGTTATTTGGAATCTTGAGGTGTATGTTGGCTATAGCATATTCATTATAGAAATTAGATTGCACCAATAAGAGATCTATCTACCTCGGTAGATGAGGAGCAGTCCTATGATAATCATGAGATTATGTTCTTAAGCCCATGGCCATAGTAGTGTGAATATGATAGAAAGAGTTTCTATTAGGATTTCACTTTGAACTTAAATTGAATGATTAATTCATATGATGGATATTGGGTTTGAAGATAGAAAAATCCAATCACATAGGTAGCTGCATCGAGCGGTTCACTTTTGATTCTGATGGGTTGCCACCATATATTGCTAGGTATCACTAATGGATTTTAAGAGCAATTAGAATGATTTAGATTATCGATCATTCTAATTGTATAAATAAGAAAAGTTCTGGTCCATCAAAAAGTGTTTCGATGATGTCGATGATAGAGATTGTGACATGACTCATTACCAAACAGAACTGAACTAAACTGGGTCACACAAATAAGAGTTTGGATTTGAGTGTCATCAATTAGACTAATCCAGTTTAATTGATTTGAATTAGATCCAACTAGGTTCAAGAAAATCATGCTAGCACACGATTGAGCCAAATATTCTTCTTTTGTAATCATTTTCATTCATCTCGACTGAGCCAAATTTATGTAGGCTCACTCAGGAATCTTGTCTTAGTCTGACTGAAGCTTGTCCAGATCTGAAAAGGGTTATCTTAATTTATTAGATGGATTTAAAATAATACCTACCAATTTCTGTCATTTGCTAATTCCTATTTTTGGACATAGGTCAACAGTTGACCCTGGACACTTGGACATAGGGCCATGTGTCATATGCCTATCGGAGAGCATTGAGGCTTTTGTCCTCCTACAAAAAGAGGCAAGAGAGAGGGCACATGCCACCCTAGGCGTGCACCCCATATGGATGAGAGATGGAGTCCCATACAAATGGGACTCCAAGGTTTCATGATGGATTTAAATACCTAAGCGCCAAAGACTCTAACTTTATCCAATCTTGGCACCACCTATATGGATTTTTGAGGGACTCTCATTTGATTGGATTAGATGACATCATCCCACCAATTAGATTTAGATCTGATTGAATGAAGGCCTCTAATTGGATGGGATGATGTGGTACTGCATGGCGTAGCAGGATCTATTTAAACTCTATCTACGCATAGGGTTGGAGTGCTTTTACTTTTCACCATGCTGCAAGGCTACCCTCCTCTCTTCCATGCCTCCCTCGATCCTCTCTCTCCCATCTCCATGCCCAAGGAGTTGGGCATAGGTTCAAGTACCATCCAAGGAAGAAAGATGCCCAGATCAGGAAGAAGGCAATACTACTGAAAGAGAGGACCGCTGCTTCTTCAAAAGAAGTTTTGAAGAACTTCAAGATCATATCCAGATCTAATTTCTGAAGGAGTGATTCAGAAGGGGAAGATCTCTAGATCCTGCTCGAGTGGACACTAGTAGAGGCCAAGCACGTGCATGGCTCCTTCCAGAATCTCAAGATCATCATAGGGTAATCTGATTACCCAAAAATAAGATATAAAATTAAATTAGATTTAATTTTATTTTTATTATATAGTATCAGATCTTTAGGATCAAATTTGAAATATCTTAAATCTGATTAGAATCATAGATAAATTTTTTTTAAAAATATTCCTTCAGATCCAATCAGATCTTAATGATCCAGCGCAAGAAAAATAGGATTTTTCCTTCAACTGGTATTAGATCCAGGTTGGCTGTTCATCAGATCTATTTTAGATCTAATTTAATTTTTATTTATGATTTGATATTAAAAAATTTTAGATGTCACATCAGATGTGATTAGATCTAAAATCAAAAAATTAAAAATTTTATGATTTAGATCTATAATGTATGAGATTCATGACTAGACTAGGAGTAAAATAGTTCATATGTAGTCTAGTACAATCATATTGTTAAATTGGTTAAATATGATTTTAGATTTATTTTATTTCTATTTTTTTGATGTTATAATTATTATAACTAGATTTGAAAAATAGAAAATAGAATTTTTAATTTTATTTTATTCATATGAGATATGAAAGATGCATGCTTAGACTAGTTATAGAATAGTTCTATAAAATGTCTAGAATATTTTTATTTTTGATATGATCAAATTTAAAATTTTATATTTTAGATTTAATATATGATATTTTAGATCTAAAAGTATGCATGATTGATTAAGTTATGATACATGAGATGTATGCAAAATATTTATAAGTTAGGTCATTAATTATATATGCAATATATGATTTATATCTAACTAGTTTTGTAGTAGAAATTATATTTCTGATTAAGGCATTTTCCTTGATCGTCCGATCATAAGATCAAAGTAAGATTTAAAGGTCCTCTCCTCCCATTCAATGGGGTGTTCTTATGATGTGTAGGGGTGCTGCGCATTCGTTCTTAATCAAAAATCAAAACTTATTTTTTTGCAAAACCCTAGATTCTAAAATCCTAAGATTTTATTACATATTTTGTTAATAAACCCAAAACATAATTAAGAATTATGTTTATAAAATGAATTAGATCTAAAATTATAAATTTTTAGATCATAAACATCTTCATAAGATTGGGTTCAAGCTTGGGTAGCTCAATTAGGTCTATTGGTTGATCAAACCGGATCAAGAGTTGGTTAGGTGGGATCAAAGAAAGCTTAGTTTTGACCAACCTAATAGGATTAAGTCTGGGTCAAGATTGAATCATATTGGGATATTACTTAATCAAGTCAAGACCTAATTTGGCTCCATGATTCGAGCATGAATTGTAAGCTAACTCAATTGGTTCTGATTCGATAATTTAAGATCTAAGATAAGTCTGGCAGATACGACCGACTGATTTTTAATTGAGAGCTACTTGATCTAAATACGTTCTTATTGAGTTAATGAGATATCCCTTCCACCAGTCTTACTTATCTGACCATTTGTGTTGACCCAATTTTGATTAGAGGTGGCTAATAATTCGAGTCAACTCATGCCACTAGGTTAGTCATAATTGTTATGACTAAGTCAAGTCAAGTTTAAAGAGATCTAAATTAAATCTTTCTAAGAAAATATTAAGTCTAAGGTCTTCCACCATTGTAGATGTGCGGGTCCTTCATGGGATTGATTATTCTCGGTTAGATACAGTGGTTTAATTGCACTGAAAAGATGCAACCATGTCTATTAGATATTGGATGCTATGGATTGGAGGATGGGTTCGGCTCAATATTTTGGATATGGCGAGAGACCCAATCAGGAATCTAATTCGTACAAATGATGGGTCTGACTTAACTAACAAGTGGATCAATATTTCAGACACGATGAGATTCATGAATTATAGATCAGGTTTGGGTGCACCATGATTAGAGAATCATTGGATAATAGTTGTCCACTCATCAGTTGATCCATCACCAATAACTATTAGGTGAGGTGGTGAGCTAGTCGATGGGACCACACCATCCACTAGAAATCAATAATTATGGAGATTTTTGCATCTCTGCCTAGGGAGTTAAGGGATCCGAGTAAATAGTGAGAGCCTAATTTATTTAAAAATAAAATTTTTAAATAAATTAATTAAGTCTAATTATAAAATCTAACTATAAACTTTGACTCTCTATAGAAAGATGTCTGCGTCCAACCCACTAGCCCGTATCCTGGACACCCATAGAGTGATCGGACCCAGCTACAAAGATTGGCTCCAAAACTTCAAAATTGTTCTGAATTTCGAGAAGTTGACTTATGTGTTGGAATAGGTTTCTTCCACCTTACGAGCCCGTCCATTCACTGATTAGAGAGCATCTCTCGAGAAGTGGATGGATGAAGATAACAAAGCTAGGTATTATAGATTGGGCTCGATGTCTGATGAGCTTTAGTGCCAACATGAGGATATTAAGACTAGCTATCAAATGTTGGCTCACCTGCAAGAGTTATTTTGTGAACAGAGTCGTGCCGCCAAATATCAAGTCACTAAAAGACTATTTAAGGCTCAGATGCATGATGGGCAGTTGGTCTAAGATCATTGTCTGATGATGATGAAGAACTTAGAAGAGCTTAGAAAGCTCGATGTTAAGCTAGATTAGGATCTGTAGATTGATATAATTTTGCAATCCTTGACTGATGCGTATGGGCAGTTGATTAAGAACTACCATATGCATAAACTTCAGAATACCTTGGCTGAACTCATGATCATACTGGTTACTACTGAGCTTTCTATGAAAGGTTCTAAAGGCTCAATACTTGCTGTGGAGCAGATTTCTTCCAAGAGAAAGTCTTTTGAAAAGAAGAAGTCTGTGAAGAAGCAAAAGATGGATGGTGGGAAGAAGAAGAAGGCAGAGTCGAAGAAGAAGGCCACTGATAAGAAAAAAAATTTTCATTACAATACTGATGGCTATTAAAAGCAGAACTATCCTTTGTATCTAGCCAGCTTGAAGAACAAGAAGGAGGCAGGTCCTTCTGAAGGTATGCTCATTATAGCATCTAATCTTATGATTTCTTCAGCATCCAGTTGGATACTTGACTCTGGTTCTAGTGCTCACTCTGGATCCTACATGTCTGGAACAAAGCAAGTGTTACGGCTGTAGCTGTGGAACTTATCCTCTACGATTACCATCAGGATTAGATTTAGTTCTTAAGGACTATTTTTATGTGCCTGCAACAAGCAAAAATTTAATTTCTATTTCACATTTAGCATAAGAAGGCTATGTGTATTTGATGCAACATAAGTCTAAAGCTTTTGAAAAGTTTAAGAAATTCAAATTCGAAGTAGAAAAGCAAACAAGAAAACCCATTAAGATTCTTTGATCAAATCGAGGAGGTGAATACCTTAGTTGAAAATTTCTAAACTATCCAAAGGATAATGGCATAGTCTCTTAATGGAATCCACCAGGAATGTCTCAACTCAATAGGGTTTCAGAATGGAGAAATCAGATCCTATCAGATATGGTCCAATCCATGATGAGTTTCATGAACCTTTGTGAGTTTCTTTGGAGACATAGTCTGATGACTGCTATATATTTACTAAATAGAATTTTCTTTAAGATCATTCCTACCACACCTTATGAGATATGGCATGGTAAGAAATCAAGTCTGAGTCATCTCAGAATTTGGGATTGTCTGACCTATGTCAGGAGACAATAGGTGTACAAATTAGAGTCTATGTTCTTTAGAGCTTGATTTATTGGATATCCTAAAGAGTCATTAGGATATTATTTATATCTTTCGAAAGATTATAATGTGGTTGTGAGTCGACGTGCCATCTTTCTTAAAAAATAGTTTATTTAAAATGGTGGCATTAAAAGATGGATTAGACTCGAGGAGAAAGTCTTCGATGAGAAACGAGCTAAGAAACCTATGAAATCCAATCAAATTGAGCCAACCCAGACACTACCTCCTCTACCTCATAGATCAAGTAGAATTTTTCATCCTCCTGAAAGGTATTTAGATACTATATCAAAAGACAGAAAAAATATTCCTCATAGAAAATGGGGTTCATGGTGATGACCCCAAAACTTATGACAAGACGATATTGGATATTGACTCTGAAAAATGGTTAGAGGCAATGAGGTTAGAGATTGACTCAATGCATTCAAACCAAGTTTGGATCTTGGTAGATCCATCTAAAGGTATAGTACCCATTGAATGTTAATGGATATTCAAGAGAAAGATTGGAGCCAATGGGAATGTAGAGACATTCAAAGCAAGGCTCATAGTGAAAGGGTATAATCAACGCGAAGGCATTAACTATCAGGATACTTTTTCATCAATAGCCATACTCAAATCCATCCGCACATTGATTGCTGTTGTAGCCTATTCGATTATGAAATATGGCAGATACATATGAAAATGATATTCTTAAATGGATATCTTAAGGAAGATATATATGGAACAGCCACTAGATTTCACATCCAATGATAATGATCACAAGGTATGCAAGCTGCAAAGATCCATATATGAACTTAAGCAAGCATCTCAAAGCTAGAATCCTCATTTTAATGATGTAATCAAATTATTTGGATTCATCAAGAATGAGGAGGAGCCCTGTGTTTTCAAAAAGATCAATGGGAGCATTGTTGTCTTCCTCATACTATATGTGGATGACATCCTCCTAATTGGGAATGATATTCCCATGTTAACTACAGTCAAAATATGGTTATCTAAGGAGTTCTCTATGATAGATGAGGAGAGGCATCTTTTATTCTAGAAATTAAGATCTATAGGAATAGACCGAAAAGGATGCTGGGTCTCTCACAGAAAATGTACATAGAAGAGGTGCTGAAGAGGTTTAGCATGGAAAACTCCAAGAGGGATTTAGTATCCTTCATACATGGCATTCATCTCTCCAAGAAGATGTGCCCTAGCACACCTGAAGAGATTGAACGCATGAGCAAGATCCCTTATACTAAAGTAATAGGGAGCCTCATTTATTCCATGCTATGTGCATGATCTGATATTACCCTTGCTGTGAGTGTCACGAGCAGGTATCAGTCAAATCCAAGTGAAGAGTACTATTCTATGAAATGTATCCTTAAGTACTTGAGAAGGACTAAGGATATGTTCCTAGTCTTTGATAATGGAGAAATCAAGGTCCAGAAATATACAGACTCAAATTTTATGTCCGACATAGATGATCGAAAGTCAAGATCTGAAAGTCTATTTATTTGTAATGGTGGAGCTATCAGTTGAAAGAGTTTCAAGCAGATGGTGATAGCAGATTGCACCATGAAAGCAGAGTACATCATTGCATGGAAGCTGCAAAGGAAGTATCTGGTACAAAAAGTTTGCTGTAGAGTTCGAAGTGATGCCATCAGATGCCGTCCCTCTGTACTGCAACAGCAATGGTGCCATAGCCCTAGCTAAGTAGCCAAGGTGTCACCAAAAATTCAAGCACATCGAGTGGCAATACCACCTCATCCGTGATTACCTCAAGAAGGAATATGTCAAGGTTAAGAGAGTCGACACTACAGATAATGTTGCTGACCTGTTGACAAAATCATTGAGCCAGCAGAAGATCAAAGCCCACCTTAAGAAGATGGAACTTAGATTTGTAGCCAATTGGCTTTAGGTCAAGTGGGAGTTTGTTAGATGTGTGTCCTAGAAGCCAGATTGGCTAAATACTTATAATACACTTCTAAGGATAATTTTATAATTTTAATAATAAATTAATAAAAAGATTATTTTCTATCATAGGTGTATGTAAAGTATCTATGATACATCCTTTGAGTTAATGGTAATGACAATTCATATTTTCAAAAGTTGAAAATTTAAGACATGAATTTTCATAATTAACTCATAAACTTCTTCCGACCATAGGATCATTATGAGGATGGTGATCGATCTAGAAGGTTGGTGTATAACCGCTTTCTTAGGATAGATGTATCTTGAATCTATGGTATGGAGATACCAGAGCGAGAGTACAAGTACTCGTTAGAGAATGAGGGCACTGAGCGTGACCATCTTGAACAGTCATAAGGAATTCTATCTACTCGTCAATGATTGGCTCGATGCTATAGTGGTGTGTCTGGTTCTTTGATCTGAGGTGCAACAGTAGTTTACCTTGAAAGTGTTATAGTTTGACTGTACCACAACTCGATCTCTTAGCCATTCGAAATCCTGAAGTATATGTTGGCTATAGCATATTCATTGTAGGAATTGGATTGCACTAATAGGAGATCTATCTACCTCGGTAGATGAGGAGCAACCCTATGATAATCATGAGATTTAGTCCTTAAGCCTATGGCCATGACAATGTGAATATGATAGAAAGAGTTTCTATTAGGATTTCACATTGGACTTGAATCAAACAATTAATTCATATGATGGATTTTGGGTTTGACGAGTTCACCTTAACCCTAATCATATCGGGGCTCAAGATAGAAAAACCCAATCACATAGGTAGCTGCACCGAGAGGTTCGCTTTCGATTCTGATGGATTACCACCATATACTGCAAGATATCACTGATGGATTTTGAGAGTAATTAAAATGATTTAGATGATCGATCATTCTAATTGTATAAATCAAAAATATTCTGGTCCATCAAAAGATGTTTCGATGATGTCGATGATAGAGATTGCAATATGTCTCATTACCATATGGAATTGAACCTAACAAGATCACACAAACAAAGATTTGGGTCTAGATGTCATCAATTCGACTAATCTAGTTCAATTGATTTGGATTAGATCCAACTAGGTTCAAGAAAATCATGCTAGCACACGATTGAGCCTAACATTCTCCTTTTGTAATCATTTTGGTTCGTCTCGACTGAGCTAAATTTTTTTGAGCTCACTCAAGAATCTTATCTTAGTCTAACTAGAGCTTGTCCAGATCAAAAAAGAGTTGTCTTAATTCATTAGATGGATTTAAAACAACACCTACCAATTCCTATCACCTGCTAATTCCTATTTTTGTCCCTCTGCTAAATGAAGCAAGAGAGAGGGTGCACGCTATTGACGTCCACAACGTCCCAGGCATCACCTAGCTCTGATACCAAATTGTTGATCCATCATATCGCTTGAATGCCAATCATCCTTGATATCACAAGCACCAATACCATGTTCTGGAAGTCCATGATCTTTAGCACGGACCTGAAGGAACCTATGACGTTCTCTATGGACAGCAAACCACCGACCCTCTACCTGGATCTATGATGGGGTGTCTCCCTCCTTGGGCTTGAAGGAGATGCCCCCTTCTCTAGGGCTTCTTCAAGAACCCTGGGGCAGCAACTCTAGAGAGAAAAGAAAATGAGAGAATTGAGGAAGAAAAGATCTATATTGATTCCACCCTTTTAAATTCTTAATACAACATATGTATTTATACATAGCCATTAGGTCCGACCAAAAACTCTCCTGGTTAATCCAATACATGAAAGCACTCACTGAACCCATGTACACCCATGTCTCCTATGCTCTCATCCTCTAGATCTAGACCTAATCCATACATGAGTTAGCTCCCTTAAGACCTCTTGAACCAGGTCTTAAGACCCTAGGATCAACCCATACCCTAGCCCAAAATAGACCCTCGCATAATTCTGCTCGCGCACTAAAATGGCTCAGTCTTAGCACTGAGTCGGTTAAGTTCCACTCGGTCGGCTCAGTCTGAAATTGAGCCAGCCCAGTTCTGTGACATGCCAGCAGTTCCAAATGCTCAGCTCTCTATTTTGCCTGTGCTCTAAAACTTAGCCAATCTAGTTTTGGACTAAGCCGACTAACCTACAGAAAATCTGCTTTCTGCAGTCTTGATTCTTCGGCTTTGGTTCCTTGCTTCATCTTATGTCCCAGGTCTCCAAAACACCAACCAAGCCCTAGGAATCTTCGGAGCCAACATCATGACTCCTTTTATGGCCTCTCAAGGCTTGGGAGCACCATAAATCCTCACAATCTCCGCCTTGGTGCCCCAAGCCTTATCAAATCTCTCGATAATGCCCTCCTATACGATCCTACTATACCTACACACTCGACAGCACCTGTACAAACATCACTTGCACCGATCCTCTTTAGCTATTGTGCACCTTTGAGGCCTTTGGGATGACCTTCTCCATCACTGAAGACATGTGCTTGCTTCTTAGCACCATCCTAAAATTGTAGGATCTCTTCTACATAACAGCTGCATCACTTTCTCTGATCTTTCCTAGAGAACTTACAACATTTCTGCACCAGCATATGCTATACCACTTGACATGATCTTCTCAAAGCTATGTCTGTCCATCTGCGCATGCCGCTCCACCTAGAACTATGCATCACCGATGCTCTGAACTCATGCCAAATTTTCTCTCCATTTGTGAAGCCATCACTATGGAGCTCCACCTATATCCAAAGTCCATCTGATGCCGTAGAAGTCGACTCTATGCCCGAGTTCTCATGGCCAACTACTTAATGCTGCACTACTGAGCCTGCTACTGCACCTCGAATACTGTCGCTGCCCCTTCAAACCCTCCATGCTCCATGGCCCTCTTCGAAACCATCTTGGATACCTCAGCAATCCACTAGCACCTCCAAAATCTAAGAGCTCATTCAACTCTTCTAAATCCAATGACTGAACCCTAGGAAATTCTATCCTAGTCCTTCTTTTCTGCCCTTATACCAGCCATCACTTCAGTTGCACCTAAAAAACCGTCCTCCATCTGAATGCGACTCTTCCTGGTGTTCCTACAGAAGAAACCTGATCCATGATACTTTTGACTACTAGAGACCTCCTGGCTCTCCTTGAGACCTCCTAGCTCTCCCTGAGACTTACTTTCGATCTCCTTAAGAAGCCCCTGACACCATCTACTGAGATACACTCCTTGACTACTACACCGCCGAGCCTCTCTCAGCCCCTGTGCCTCCAAGGCAGCGCTCCTATAGCACTCCAGTGCTCCCTGATTCATCTCTGTGCCACTCTATAGCCACCCAGCCCTAACCTGTTGGACCTCCATGGATCATCCATCTCCATCATCCCCAAGTCTCCATAAATCCATGCTCTGATTGAACTGCTGAATACATCTTCGACTACTTTCCTATCTTTCTGATATCAAAGGACGTATAGTCGCTTCTTCAACCTTCCTTCGATCATTACCCCTTGGAAAACCTCTCTTCAATAGCCCCATACTACCCATCTTTCTAGAGAACCCTGATGCTCTCTATTAAGATACCTTCCTCAACTACTGCATCGTCGAGCCTCTCTCAGCCCTGATCTTCAAGAAAATGCTACTGCAGCACTACAGCACTCCCTACCTATCACATAATCATCATACACCCTAACCTTTCTACCAAGACCGATCGGTAAATCATGCACCCAATCCTTCCACCCCAAAAAAATTCCTTTTTGTTAATCCTCTCAACCTCCACCTTTAACTCACTACTCCCGATTGGCCAAATCATAATAACAACAGGGTAGATTTGAGACAACCTATGAAATCCTTATGTAGATTTTTTATTTCACCTTGTATGACTTCTCCTTCACTTCCACACACCATCAAGATTCAAAATCTGGCTCCTTTCATGCACCATCAGGCTCTAATACTTGGCTCCTTCCATACATCATAAGGCTCTAAAACTTGGCTCGGATACGACATTGCCATCCATAACATTTCAGGCATCACCTAGCTCTGATACCAAATTGTAGACCCATGATATCGCTCAAATGCCAATCATCCTTGACATCACAAGCATCGATACCATGTTGCGAAAGCCCCTGATCTTTAGCATGAACCTGAAGGAATCTATGACGTTCTCTACGAGCAGCAAACCACTGACCCTCCACCTGGATCTATGATGGGGTGCCTCCCTCCTTGGAATTGAGGGAGATGCCCCCTTCTCTAAGGCTTCTTCAAGAACCCTGGGGCAGCAACTCTAGAGAGAAGAGAAGAAGAGAGAATTAAGGGAGAAAAGATCTATATTGATTCCACCCTTTTAAAACCCAAATATAACCTACGTATTTATACATAGCCATTAGATCCGACCAAAAACTCCCTTGGCTAATCTAATACATGAAAGCACTCACCGA
The DNA here is from genome assembly GCA_006176705.1 of Cocos nucifera. NCBI lineage: Eukaryota > Viridiplantae > Streptophyta > Magnoliopsida > Arecales > Arecaceae > Cocos > Cocos nucifera. The sequence goes on from QRFJ01001907.1 coordinate 198,027, forward strand.
GCCCATGTATACCCATATCTCCCATGCTCTCATCCTGTGGATGTAGACCCAACCCATACATGAGTTAGCTTCTTTAAGACCTCTTGAACCAGGCCTTAAGAACCTAGGATCAACCTGTTAGATATATGTGCCCTAGAAGCCAGAATTGGCTGACACTTGTAATACACTTCTAGGGGCAAAATTGTAATTTTGACTAAAATCAATAAATGGGTTATTTTCTATCACATATGTGTATTTAGTGTCTGTGATACATCCTTTGAGTTAATGATAATGATAATTCATATTTTCAAGAGTTGAAAATTTAAGACATGAATAATCATTATTAACTCATAAATTGCTCCAGACCATAGGATCATCACGAGGATGGTGATTGATCCGGAAGGTTGGTGTACAATCGCTTTTCTTTAGTAGATGAGTCTTGAGTCTATGGTGTGGAGACACCGGAGCGAGAGTACAGGTACTCGTTAGAGAACGAGGGCACTGAGCGTGACCACCTCGAGTAGTCATTAGGGAGTCTACCTTCTCGTCAATGACTGACTCGATGCTGCAGTAGTGTGTCTGGTTCTTTGACCTGAGGTGCATCGGCAGTTCACCTTGAGGGTGTTATAGTTTGACTACACCATTACTCGGTCTCCTAGCCATATGGAACCCTGAGGTGTATGTTGGCTATAGCATGTTCATTGTAGGAACTGGATTGGCATCAAGATGGAATCTATCTACCTCGGTGGTAGAGGAGCAGCCCTATGATGATCATGAGAATCAAGTCCAGAAATCCATGGCCATGGTAGAGTGAAATAATAGAAAGAGTTTCTATTTAGATTTTCACATTGGACTCGAATCGAATGATTACATCATATGACAGAGACTAGGGTTTGACGAGTTTACCTTAACCCTAATCTGATCGGGGCTCAAGATAGAAGAACTTAATCACACAGGTAGCTGCACCAAGAGGTTCGCATTCAGCTCTGATGGGTTGCCACCATATACTGCTAGGTGTCACTGGTGGATTTTGGGAGCAATTAGAATGATTTAGATGATCGATCATTCTAGCTGTTCGAATCAGAAGAGTTCTGATCCATCGAAAGGAGTTTCGATGATGTCGATGATAGAGATCATGACATATCCCATTACCATACAGAACTGAACCTAACTGGGTCACACAAACAAGGGTTTGAATCTGGTGATCATCAATTGAACTGATCTAGTTCAATTGATCTGAATGAGATTCAATTAGGTTCAAGGAAAATCGTGCTAGCACTCGATTGAACCTAACGTTCTTCTTTTGCTATCATAAATAAGTTGTCCTGTCTGAGCCAAAGGAGTTTGTGCTCAATCAGAGGCCTTCATATGGTCTGACTGGAGGTTGTCCAAGTCAGAAAAGGTTGTCTTATTTGTAAGACATTACCTGCCATTTTTGGTCACCTGCCATTTCTTGTTCTTTGACTTTGGTCAAAAGTCTACCTTTGACTGGTCAAACGTTGACCATTGACACTTTGACTTTTGACCACATGTCATGCACCTATTGGAGAGCTGGTGGGGGCCTGTCCCCCTGCCAGAACCTGGCAAGGAGAAGGGCGCACGCCACCCTAGGCGTGTGCCCAAGTTGGAGGCGCCTAGGAGTCCTTGTTGGACAAGGACTCCATCCTCCTTTTTGGATTCCAATTAGAGTTCTTCTAAGAACCAACTTTGACTGGTCTTAGGCACCCTCTAAGGAGGAATCCAGGGGACTCTATTCCCACCAATCAGATTTAGATCTGATTTCACAAAGGGTTGTGATTGGTTGGGAAGAAGAGGAGTTGGATCACAGCTTAGTCTATAAATAAGACCCTGCGCCCAACTCAGATTCTATGAATGAGAATTGAGAAAGTTTCCCATGCCCCAAGGCTGCCTCTCCCCTCCTTCCTCCATGCCAAACTTCTTCTCCCCTTGCCTCTCCACGTCCAAAAGGAGTTTTGGACCTTGGTTGGTGCGATTCCAGATCAAAGAAAGGCGATCAAAAGTAAGAAGGCTGCGCTGCTGCAAAGGACGACTGCTGATCTTCAAAAGAGTTTTGAAGATCCTCCAGATCAGATCCAGATCTGAATTTTTGGAGGTGTGATAGAGAAGAAGAGGATCTCCAGATCCAACCTGAGTGGATACCGGTAGAGGCCAGGCGCTTGCGTGGCTAGATCCAGAACCTTCCGCTGCAAACAGGATCATCAACAGGGTAATAGGATTACCCAAATCAGGTAAATTAAATTTGATTTAATTTATCTTATTTTATTTTATTTATTAAAATAATAAGAATCAGATCTAAAACATATCAAGATCTGATTGAGATCAAGAGAAAAATTTTTGAAATATATCTCTTGATCTGATCAGATCTGAACGAACCTGGACCGGAAAATCAGGATTTCCCTTCAACTGGTATCAGAGCCATGGTTCTAAAATTGTTTAGATCTAATTTTAAATTTATTTTAATCAAAAAATAAGTGATTTCAGATGTCACATGAGATGTGATCAGATCTGAAAATCAGAAAAAATTAAAATTAAATAATTTGGATCTAAGATTAGAAGATATGCATGACTAGTTCTAGAATAGAATAGTTCTATAGAATAGTCTTGCATGTTCTTTGATTTAATCTGATTAAATCATATTTTAGAATCTTTTTATTTACTATTTTTTGATATTATAAGTGTTATAATAACATCTAAAAAATAGCAAATAAAATTATTTAATTTTTGAATATCATATGAGATATGATTGATGCATGTCTAGACTAGTTGTAGAATAGTTCTACATAATTGTCTAGATTAGAATTTATTTTGATTAGATCAATTTAAATCTAATTTTTTAGATTATTATGAGATAATTTAGATCTAAAAATATGCATGATTATGATACATGAGATGTATGCAAAATATGCCATGATTAGATCTACTTTATATATGAGATATATGATATAGATCTGATATTGTTTTGTAGTATTGAATGTTCCTGATTAAGGCGTTCCTCTTGGCCGTCCGGTCATAAGAACGAAGAAGGGTTTAAAGGCCCTCTCTTCCCATTCGATGGGGTGTTCTTATGATGTGTAGGGGTGCTGCGTGTTCGTCCTTAATCAGAAACCCAAAACTTACTTTCTGCAAAACCCTAGATCCTGAAACCCTAGGATTTATTGTGCATATTTTGTTTATGAACCCTACTTAATTAAGAATTAAGTTTATGGAATATTAATTAGGTCTAAAATTGAGAATTTCAGATCTAAGACATATTCATAATACTGGGTTCGGGCTTGGGTAGCTCAATTAGGTCTAAGCGGTTGATCAAACCGAATCAAGAGTTGGTTAGATGGGATCAACAATGCTTAAATTGACCAGCCTAATAGGATTAAGTCTGGGTCAAGATCGAGTCACGATCAAGCAAGACCTAATTAGGCTCAGAGGTTAGAGTCTGGATTGTAGGCTAACCCAATTGGTTCTGGCTCAACAATTTGGTGTCTAAGGTAAGTTTGGCATAGACGACCGACTGGTTTTTAATTGGAAGCTACTCGACCTGAATGCGTTCTTGTACGAGTTAATGGCATATTCCTTCCACCGGTCTCACTTACCTGGCCATATCTGTTGACACAGTTCTGATCTGAGGTGGTCAATAATCCGAGCTAACCCATGCCACTAGGTTAGTCATAATTGTTATGACTAAGCCAAGTCTAGTTTAATGAGACCTGAATCAATTCTCCCTAAGAAAAGATTAAGTCTGAGGTCTTCCACCATTGTAGATGTGCGGGCCCTTCCCGGGGTTGATTGTTCTCGGCTGGATACAGTGGCTCAGTTGCACCGGGAAGATGCAACCATGTCTATTAGGCATTGGATGCTATGGGCTGGAGGATGAGTTGGGCTCAATATTTCGGATACGGTGAGAGACTCAATTAGGAACCCAGTCTATGCAAATGGTGGGTCTGACTTAACTAAGGAGTGGATCAATATTCCGGATACGGTGAGATTCATGAATTAGAGACCAAGTTTGGGTGCACCATGATTAGAGAATCATTGAACAAGAGTTGTTCACTCATTGGCTAACCCATCACCAATAACTGTTAGGTGAGGTGATGAGTCAGTTGGTGAGACCGCACCACCCACTAGAAATCATTAATCGTGGAGATTTTCGCATCTCTACAGAGGGAGTGTAGGGATCCGAGAAAATAGTGGGAGCTAATTTGTTTAAAAATAAAATCCCTAAATAAATTGGTCAAGTCAAAATTACAGTATCTAACTAGAATCTTTGACTCTCTACAGGAAAATGTCTGCGTCCAACCCATTGGCACGTATCCTGGACACACATAGACTGACTGGACCCAATTATAAAGATTGGCTCAGGAACTACAAAATTATTTTGGGTTCCGAGAAGTTAACCCATGTTTTGGACCAGGACCCTCCCACCTTACCAGCCCGTCCATCTGTTGAACAGAGAGCGTCTCTGGAAAAATGGATTGACGAAGATAATAAGGCCAGATATTACATGTTGGGCTCGATGTCTGATGAGCTCCAGCGCCAACATGAAGGATATCGGGACTGCTCGCCAAATGTTGGCTCACCTGCAGGAGATGTTTGGTGAACAGAGTCGCGCAGCCAAATATCAAGTCACAAAATGACTTTTTAAGGCTAAGATGCGTGATGGGCAGTCAGTCCAAGATCACTGTCTGACAATGATCAAGGACATGGAAGAGCTTGAGAAGCTCGGTGTGAAGTTGGACTTGGACCTGCAGAACGATATTATTCTGCAATCCTTGACTGATGCATATGGGCAATTCATCATGAATTACCACATGCATAAACTTCAAAATTCCTTGGCCGAGTTAATGAATATGCTGGTTACCGCTGAGCTTTCTATGAAAGGTTCTAAAGGCTCAGTTCTTGCTATGGAACGGACTTCTTCCAAAAGAAAGTCTTATGGAAAGAAAAAGAAGTCTGTGAAAAAGCAAAAGGTGGAAGGATCAAAGAAGAAGAAGGCAGAATCCGAAGAAAAAGGCCGATGTCAAAGGAAAGTGTTTCCATTGCAACAGCGACGGCCATTGGAAGCGGAACTGCCCTACTTACCTGGCCACCCTGAAGAACAAGAAGGAAGGTCCTTCTGGAGGTATGCTCGTTATTGAGTCTAACCTTACGGTTTCTTCTGCATCCAGTTGGGTGCTTGACTCTGGTTCTAGTGCTCATCTGTGCACTTCTATGCAGGGTCTTGAGGATAGCAGGAGGCTGAGGGATGGAGACATGATCCTACGCATCGGTAATGGAGCAAGAGTTGCTGCAGTAGCCGTGGGAACATACCCTCTTCGATTACCATCTGGTTTAGACTTAGTTTTGAAAGACTGTTATTATGTGCCTGCAGCTAGCAGGAATTTGATTTCTGTTTCATGCTTAGCACAAGAAGGTTATGTGATCACCTTCTTTAAGGACCATTGTAACATTCTTTATGAAAGAAATAAAATTGCAAATGGTTTCCTTATTAATGGTCTTTATCAGCTACATATTGATGTACCTATTCTTAACTATCGAGCAAAACGTGAATGCCAAACGACCTAGGGATAGTCCAAACGACAGATATCTATGGCACCTGAGATTAGGTCATATAGCAGAAGATAGGATCAACAAATTGGAGAAAAATGGGCTATTGAGTCCATTGACTTTTGAGTCATATCCAACTTGTGAATCTTGTCTTCAAGGCAAAATGACTAAACTCCCTTTTGTTGGACATGGGGAGAGGGCCACAGATCTCCTTGCCCTAGTACATACTGATGTGTGCGGCCCATTTGATGTGCCGGCTAGAGGCAATTTTGTCTACTTCATTACCTTTACCGATGATCTGTCTAGGTATGGGTATGTGTATCTTATGAGACACAAGTCTGAAGCTTTTGAAAAGTTCAAAGAATTCAGACATGAAGTAGAAAAACAAACTGGAAAAACCCATTAAGGTTCTTCGATCAGATCGAGGAGGTGAATACCTTAGCCGGGAATTCCTAGACTATCTTAAGGAAAAATGGCATAGTCTCTCAATGGACTCCACCAGGAACACCTCAACTCAACGGGGTTTCAGAATGGAGAAATCGGACTCTATTGGATATGGTTCGATCCATGATGAGCTTCACAGACCTCCCTGATTTTCTTTGGGGACACTCATTGTTAACTTCAATTTATCTACTGAATAGGGTTCCCTCTAAAACCGTTCCTACCACACCGTATGAGATATGGCACGGTAAGAAACCAAGTCTGAGTCATCTCAGAATTTGGGGTTGTCCGGCTCATGTCAAAAGACAACAAGCGGACAAGTTAGAGTTTAGGTCCTTCAGAGCTCGATTCATAGGATATCCTAAAGAGTCATTAGGATACTATTTCTACATTCCAGAAGACCACAATGTGATTGTGAGTCGACATGCCATCTTTCTTGAAAAATAGTTTATTCAAGATAGCGGCATTGGAAAGCAGATTAAGCTTGATGAGAAAGTCTCACAAGCAGAACGAGCTAAGGACCAAGTTGGAACCAAATCAGGTTGAGCCAATAAGAACACTACCTCCTCCACCTCGTAGATCGGAAAGAGTTTTCCCATCCCCCTGAAAGATACTTAGGTATTATTTCAGAGGATGTAGAGGAAAATGTTCCTCGTAGGTAATGGTGCTCATGGTGATGATCCCAAAACCTACAACGAGGCGATATCAGATATCGACTCCGAGAAATGGCTAGAGGCAATGCAAGTCAGAAATTGACTCGATGCACTCAAACCAAGTCTGGACCTTGGTAGATCCACCAGAAGGTATAGTACCTATTGGGTGTAAATGGATCTTCAAGAGAAAGATTGGTGCAGATGGGAATGTGGAGACATTCAAGGCTAGACTGGTGGCAAAAGGTTATAGTCAACGCGAAGGCATTGACTATCAGGATACCTTTTCCCCAGTAGCTATGCTAAAATCCATCCGCACATTGCTTGCCGTGTTGCAGCCTATTTCGATTATGAAATATGGCAAATGGACGTGAAAACGGCATTCCTAAATGGATATCTTGAGGAAGATATCTATATGGAACAGCCGCTAGGTTTCACATCCAGTGATACTGATCACAAGGTTTGCAAGCTGCAAAGGTCCATATATGGACTTAAGCAAGCATCTCGGAGCTGGAACACTCGTTTCAATGATGTGATCAAAAAGTTTGGTTTCATCAAAAATGAAGAGGAACCATGTGTTTTCAAAAGGGTCAGTGGGAGCGCTGTTGTCTTCCTCGTATTGTACGTGGATGACATCCTCCTTATTGGGAATGATATTCCCATGTTGACATCAGTCAAGATGTGGTTGTCCAAGGAATTCTCCATGAAAGACCTAGGTGAAGCATCCTTTATTCTAGGAATTAAGGTCTATAGGGATAGACCGAATAGGATGCTAGGACTTTCACAGAAGATGTACATAGAGAAAGTACTAAAGAGGTTTAGTATGGAAAACTCTAAGAGGGGATTAATACCCTTCAGACATGGTATTCATCTTTCCAAGAAGATGTGCCCCAGCACACCTGAGGAAATAGAACGCATGAGCAAGATCCCTTATGCTTCTGCAATAGGGAGCCTCATGTATGCCATGCTATGTACACGACCTGATATAGCCCATGCTGTGAGTGTCACAAGCAGATATCAGTCAAATCCAGGTGAAGAACACTGGACTTCTGTGAAATGTATCCTTAAGTACTTGAGAAGAACTAAGGATATGATGTTGGTCTTTGGTAATGGAGAACTCCAAGTTCAGGGATACACAGACTCGGACTTCATGTCCGATATAGATGATCGAAAGTCGACATCTGGAAGTCTGTTTGTGTGCAATGGTGGAGCTGTCAGCTGGAAGAGTTCCAAGCAAACGGTGATACCACCCATCATCCATTCGATTACCTCAAGAAGGAGTTACCAGTCGAGGTTACAAGAGAGTCAACTCCACAGATAATGTGGCAGACCCACTTACAAAGCCGTTGGGCCAGCAGAAGATCGAAGCCCACCTTGAGAAGATGGGACTTAGACTTGTAGCCAATTGGCTTTAGGACAAGTGGGAGATTGTTAGATATATGTGCCCTAGAAGCCAGAATTGGCTGACACTTGTAATACACTTCTAGGGGCAAAATTATAATTTTGACTATAATCAATAAAATGGGTTATTTTCTATCACATATGTGTATTTAGTGTCTGTGATACATCCTTTGAGTTAATGGTAATGATAATTCATATTTTCAAGAGTTGAAAATTTAAGACATGAATAATCATTATTAACTCATAAAATGCTCCCGACCATAGGATCATCACGAGGATGGTGATTGATCCGGAAGGTTGGTGTACAATCGCTTCTCTTTAGTAGATGAGTCTTGAGTCTACGGTGTGGAGACACCGGAGCGAGAGTACAGGTACTCGTTAGAGAACGAGGGCACTGAGCGTGACCACCTCGAGTAGTCATTAGGAAGTCTACCTTCTCGTCAATGACTGACTCGATGCTGCAGTAGTGTGTCTGGTTCTTTGACCTGAGATGCATCGGCAGTTCACCTTGAGGGTGTTATAGTTTGACTACACCATTACTCGGTCTCCTAGCCATATGGAACCCTGAGGTGTATGTTGGCTATAGCATGTTCATTGTAGGAACTGGATTGCATCAAGATGGAATCTATCTACCTCGGTGGTAGAGGAGCAGCCCTATGATGATCATGAGAATCAAGTCCAGAAATCCATGGCCATGGTAGAGTGAAATAATAGAAAGAGTTTCTATTTAGATTTTCACATTGGACTCGAATCGAATGATTACATCATATGACAGAGACTAGGGTTTGACGAGTTCACCTTAACCCTAATCTGATCGGGGCTCAAGATAGAAGAACTGAATCACACAGGTAGCTGCACCAAGAGGTTCGCATTCAGCTCTGATGGGTTGCCACCATATACTGCTAGGTGTCACTGGTGGATTTTGGGAGCAATTAGAATGATTTAGATGATCGATCATTCTAGCTGTTCGAATCAGAAGAGTTCTGATCCATCGAAAGGAGTTTCGATGATGTCGATGATAGAGATCATGACATATCCCATTACCATACAGAACTGAACCTAACTGGGTCACACAAACAAGGGTTTGAATCTGGTGATCATCAATTGAACTGATCTAGTTCAATTGATCTGAATGAGATTCAATTAGGTTCAAGGAAATCGTGCTAGCACTCGATTGAACCTAACGTTCTTCTTTTACTATCATAAATAAGTTGTCCTGACTGAGCCAAAGGAGTTTGTGCTCAATCAGAGGCCTTCATATGGTCTGACTGGAGGTTGTCCAAGTCAGAAAAGGTTGTCTTATTTGTAAGACATTACCTGCCATTTTTGGTCACCTGCCATTTCTTGTTCTTTGACTTTGGTCAAAAGTCTACCTTTGACTGGTCAAACGTTGACCATTGACACTTTGACTTTTGACCACATGTCATGCACCTATTGGAGAGCTGGTGGGGGCCTGTCCCCCTGCCAGAACCTGGCAAGGAGAAGGGCGCACGCCACCCTAGGCGTGTGCCCAAGTTGGAGGCGCCTAGGAGTCCTTGTTGGACAAGGACTCCATCCTCCTTTTTGGATTCCAATTAGAGTTCTACTAAGAATCCAACTTTGACTGGTCTTAGGCACCCTCTAAGGAGGAATCCAGGGGTCTCTATTCCAACCAATCAGATTTAGATCTGATTTCACAAAGGGTTGTGATTGGTTGGGAGGAAGAGGAGTTGGATCACAAGCTTAGTCTATAAATAAGACCCTGCGCCCAACTCAGATTCTATGAATGAGAATTGATGAGAATTTCCCATGCCCCAAGGCTGCCTCTCCCCTCCTTCTCCATGCCATAGTCTCTTCTCCCCTTGCTCTCCACGTCCAAAAGAGTTTTGGACCTTGGTTGGTGCGATTCCAGATCAAAGAAAGGCGATCAAAAGCAAGAAGGCTGCGCTGCTGCAAAAGGACGACTGCTGATCTTCAAAAGAGTTTTGAAGATCTTCCAGATCAGATCCAGATCTGATTTTTGGAGGCGTGATAGAGAAGAAGAGGATCTCCAGATCCAACCCAAGTGGATACCGGTAGAGGCCAGGCGCTTGCGTGGCTAAGATCCAGAACCTTTCGCTGCAAACAGGATCATCAACAGGGTAATAGGATTACCCAGATCAGGTAAATTAAATTTGATTTAATTTATATTTTAATTTTATTTTATTAAAATAATAAGAATCAGATCTGAAACATATCAAGATTTGATCGGGATCAAGAGAAAAAATTTTGAAATATATCTCTTGATCTGATCAAATCTGAACGAACCTGGACCGAGAAATCAGGATTTTCCTTTACAACCAAGATCCTAGCCCAAAATAGACCCTCACATAACTCTGCTCGCGCACTGAGCCGGCTTAGAGCCGGCTAAGTTCCACTGGGTTGGCTCAGTCTAAAACTGAGCTGGCCTAGTTCTATACCATGCTAGCAGTCCTGAACACTCAGCTCTCTTTTTTGCCTATGCTCTGAGACTTAGCCGACCCAATTTTGAACCGAGCCAACTAACCTATAGAAAATCTTCTTTCCATAGTCTTGATTCTTCGACTTTGGTTTTTTGCTTCGCCTTGTATCCCAAGTCTCTAAAACACCAACCAAGCTCCTGAAATCTCCGGAGCCAACACCTTGACTCCTCCCGTGGCCTCCTAAGGCTTAGGAGCATCATAAATTCTCTCACACACCATCCTAGGCATGCACCCCATATGGATAAGAGATGGAGTCTCATATAGATGGGACTGTAGGATTTCATGCTGGATTTAAATACCTAGGCACCAAAGACTCTTGCTTTATCCAGTCTTGACACCACCTATGTGAATTTTTGAGGGACTCTCATCTAATTGGATCAGATGACATCATCCCATCAATCAGATTTAGATCTGATTGAATGAAGGCCTCTGATTGATTGGGATGATGTGGCACTGCATGGTGCAGTAGGGTCTATTTAAATCTTGTTTGCACCTAAGGTTGGTGTGCTTTTTCTTTTCACCACACTATAAGACTGCCCTCCTGTCTTCCATGCCTCCATTTGATCCTCTCTCCCCATCTCCACACCCAAGGAGTTGGGCATAGGTTCAAGTACCATCCAAGGAAGAAAGTGAAGGAAAATCCTAATTTCCCGGTCTTGGTTCGTTCAGATCTGATCAGATCAAGAGATA
>QRFJ01001908.1:0-36449 GCA_006176705.1 Cocos nucifera
CACGTCCAAAAGAGTTTTGGACTTAGGTTGGTGCGTTCCAGATCAAAAGAAAGGCGATCAAAAGTAAGAAGGCTGCACTGCTGCAAAGGACGACTGCTGATCTTCAAAAGGAGTTTTGAAGATCCTCCAGATCTGATCCAGATCTAATTTTTGGAGTTATTATAGAAAAGAAGAGGATCTCCAGATCCAGCCCGAGTGGATACTGGTAGAGGCCAGGCGCTTGCGTGGCTAGATCCAGAACCTTCCGTTGCAAACAGGATCATCAACAGGGTAATAGGATTACCCAAATCAGGTAAATTAAATTTGATTTAATTTATCCTTATTTTATTTTATTTATTAAAATAATAAGAATCAGATCTGAAATATATCAAGATCTGATTGGGATCGAGAGAAAAATTTTTGAAATATATCTCTTGATCTGATCAGATCTGTACGAACCAGGTTCGAAAAATCAGAATTTTCCTTCATTAAAGACCACCGGTTTGGTTTGCCATAATTATCTTAGACATCAACTGGTTAATTCATTTTAATTGGATCAACCAAATAGTTCAGGTTAGACTGCGTAGGCAAGAATCAAGTTTATTTTGGTTCTCGTTAAAGATATAGACTTGACTAACTACAACTATTATAATTAATCTAGAGAATCCTTGGCCTAATCCAAGATAACTATTGATTAGATTTAGTCAATTCTCTAATTAAGTCTATTCTTTAATCTAATCTTAGGTTTAATTCAATTAATGGATCTAATTCTCACTAATCCATTAACCTAAATGTTATAATTTGTGTCTTAGGATCTTCCATTCATAATCCTAGATCCTAATCAAACAACTCTTAATTCTTAATTAAGTTTTGGGTTGAGGGTTGGGGGATCTTAAGGGTGAGGATTACCATATATGTGCCCTAGAAGCCAGAATTGGCTGACACTTGTAATACACTTCTAGGGGCAAAATTATAATTTTGACTATAATCAATAAAATGGGTTATTTTCTATCACATATGTGTATTTAGTGTCTGTGATACATCCTTTGAGTTAATGGTAATGATAATTCATATTTTCAAGAGTTGAAAATTTAAGACATGAATAATCATTATTAACTCATAAACAGCTCCCGACCATAGGATCATCACGAGGATGGTGATTGATCCGGAAGGTTGGTGTACGATCGCTTCTCTTTAGTAGATGAGTCTTGAGTCTACGGTGTGGAGACACCGGAGCGAGAGTACAGGTACTCGTTAGAGAACGAGGGCACTGAGCGTGACCACCTCGAGTAGTCATTAGGAAGTCTACCTTCTCGTCAATGACTGACTCGATGCTGCAGTAGTGTGTCTGGTTCTTTGACCTGAGATGCATCGGCAGTTCACCTTGAGGGTGTTATAGTTTGACTACACCATTACTCGGTCTCCTAGCCATATGGAACCCTGAGGTGTATGTTGGCTATAGCATGTTCATTGTAGGAACTGGATTGCATCAAGATGGGATCTATCTACCTCGGTGGTAGAGGAGCAGCCCTATGATAATCATGAGAATCAAGTCCTGAAGCCCATGGCCATGGCAGAGTGAAATAATAGAAAGAGTTTCTATTTAGATTTTCACATTGGACTCGAATCGAATGATTACATCATATGACAGAGACTAGGGTTTGACGAGTTTACCTTAACCCTAATCTGATCGGGGCTCAAGATAGAAGAACTTAATCACACAGGTAGCTGCACCAAGAGGTTCGCATTCAGCTCTGATGGGTTGCCACCATATACTGCTAGGTGTCACTGGTGGATTTTGGGAGCAATTAGAATGATTTAGATGATCGATCATTCTAGCTGTTCGAATCAGAAGAGTTCTGATCCATCGAAAGGAGTTTCGATGATGTCGATGATAGAGATCATGACATATCCCATTACCATACAGAACTGAACCTAACTGGGTCACACAAACAAGGGTTTGAATCTGGTGATCATCAATTGAACTGATCTAGTTCAATTGATCTGAATGAGATTCAATTAGGTTCAAGGAAATCGTGCTAGCACTCGATTGAACCTAACGTTCTTCTTTTACTATCACAAATAAGTTGTCCTGACTGAGCCAAAGGAGTTTGTGCTCAATCAGAGGCCTTCATATGGTCTAACTGGAGGTTGTCCAAGTTAGAGAAGGTTGTCTTATTTTATAAGACATGACCTGCCATTTTTGGTCACCTGCCATTTTTGGTCCTTTGACTTTGGTCAAAAGTTGACCTTTGACTGGTCAAATGTTGACCATAGACACTTTGACTTTTGTCCACGTGTCATGCACCTATTGGAGAACTGGTGGGGGCCTGTCCCCCTGCCAGAACCTGGCAAGGAGGAGGGCGCACGCCACCCTAGGCGTGCGCCCAAGTTGGAGGCGCCTTGGAGTCCTTGTTGGACAAGGACTCCACCTCCCTTTTGGATTCCAATCAGAGTTCTACTAAGAATCCAGTTTGACTGGTCTTAGGCGCCCTCTAAGGAGGAATCCAGGGGTCTCTATTCCAACCAATCAGATTTAGATCTGATTTCACAAAGGGTTGTGATTGGTTGGAGAGGAAGAGGAGTTGGATCACGCTTAGTCTATAAATAAGACCCTGCGCCCAACTCAGATTCTAATGCAATTAGAATAGAGATTTCCCACGCCCCAAGGCTGCCTCTCCCCTCTTCCTCCATGCCTAAACTTCTCCTCCTTCTCCTCTCCACGTCCAAAAGAGTTTTGGACTTAGGTTGGTGCGTTCCAGATCAAAAGAAAGGCGATCAAAAGAAGAAGGCTGCACTGCTGCAAAGGACGACTGCTGATCTTCAAAAGGAGTTTTGAAGATCCTCCAGATCAGATCCAGATCTGATTTTTGGAGGTGTGATAGAGAAGAAGAGGATCTCCAGATCCAACCCGAGTGGATACCGGTAGAGGCCAGGCGCTTGCGTGGCTAGATCCAGAACCTTCCGCTGCAATCAGGATCATCTACAGGGTAATAGGATTACCCAAATCAGGTAAATTAAATTTGATTTAATTTATCTTATTTTATTTTATTTATTAAAATAATAAGAATCAGATCTGAAACATATCAAGATCTGATTGGGATCAAGAGAAAAATTTTTGAAATATATCTCTTGATCTGATCAGATCTGGACGAACCTGGACCGGGAAATCAGGATTTCCCTTCAACTGGTATCAGAGCCATGGTTCTAAATTGTTTAGATCTGATTTTAATTTTATTTTAATTAGAAAATAAAGTGATTTCAGATGTCACATGAGATGTGATCAGATCTGAAATCAGAAAAATTAAAATTAAATGATTTGGATCTAAGAACATGAAGATATGCATGACTAGTTCTAGAATAGAATAGTTCTATAGAATAGTTTTGCATGTCTTTGATTTAATCTGATTAAATCATATTTTAGATCTTCTTATTTACTATTTTTTGATATTATAAGTGTTATAATAACATCTAAAAAATAGCAAATAAAAATTATTTAATTTTAAATATCATATGAGATATGATTGATGCATGTCTAGACTAGTTGTAGAATAGTTCTACATAATTATCTAGATTAGAATTTATTTTGATTAGATCAATTTAAATCTAATTTTTTAGATTATTATGAGATAATTTAGATCTGAAAATATGCATGATTATGATACATGAGATGTATGCAAAATATGCCATGATTAGATCTACTTTATATATGAGATATATGATATAGATCTGATATTGTTTTGTAGTATTGAATGTTCCTGATTAAGGCGTTCCTCTTGGCCGTCCGGTCATAAGAACGAAGAAGGGTTTAAAGGCCCTCTCTTCCCATTCGATGGGGTGTTCTTATGATGTGTAGGGGTGCTGCGTGTTCGTCCTTAATCAGAAACCCAAAACTTACTTTCTGCAAAACCCTAGATCCTGAAACCCTAGGATTTATTGTGCATATTTTGTTTATGAACCCAACTTAATTAAGAATTAAGTTTATGGAATATTAATTAGGTCTAAAATTGAGAATTTTCAGATCTAAGACATATTCATAATACTGGGTTCGGGCTTGGGTAGCTCAATTAGGTCTAAGCGGTTGATCAAACCGAATCAAGAGTTGGTTAGATGGGATCAACAATGCTTAAATTGACCAGCCTAATAGGATTAAGTCTGGGTCAAGATCGAGTCACGATCAAGCAAGACCTAATTAGGCTCAGAGGTTAGAGTCTGGATTGTAGGCTAACCCAATTGGTTCTGACTCAACAATTTGGTGTCTAAGGTAAGTTTGGCATAGACGACCGACTGGTTTTTAATTGGAAGCTACTCGACCTGAATGCGTTCTTGTACGAGTTAATGGCATATTCCTTCCACCGGTCTCACTTACCTGGCCATATCTGTTGACACAGTTCTGATCTGAGGTGGTCAATAATCCGAGCTAACCCATGCCACTAGGTTAGTCATAATTGTTATGACTAAGCCAAGTCTAGTTTAATGAGACCTGAATCAATTCTCCCTAAGAAAAGATTAAGTCTGAGGTCTTCCACCATTGTAGATGTGCGGGCCCTTCCCGGGGTTGATTGTTCTCGGCTGGATACAGTGGCTCAGTTGCACCGGGAAGATGCAACCATGTCTATTAGGCATTGGATGCTATGGGCTGGAGGATGAGTTGGGCTCAATATTTCCGGATACGGTGAGAGACTCAATTAGGAACCCAGTCTATGCAAATGGTGGGTCTGACTTAACTAAGGAGTGGATCAATATTCCGGATACGGTGAGATTCATGAATTAGAGACCAAGTTTGGGTGCACCATGATTAGAGAATCATTGAACAAGAGTTGTTCACTCATTGGCTAACCCATCACCAATAACTGTTAGGTGAGGTGATGAGTCAGTTGGTGAGACCGCACCACCCACTAGAAATCATTAATCGTGGAGATTTTTCGCATCTCTACAGAGGGAGTGTAGGGATCCGAGAAAATAGTGGGAGCTAATTTGTTTAAAAATAAAATCCCTAAATAAATTGGTCAAGTCAAAATTACAGTATCTAACTAGAATCTTTGACTCTCTACAGGAAAATGTCTGCGTCCAACCCATTGGCACGTATCCTGGACACACATAGACTGACTGGACCCAATTATAAAGATTGGCTCAGGAACTACAAAATTATTTTGGGTTCGAGAAGTTAACACATGTTTTGGACCAGGACCCTCCCACATTACCAGCCCGTCCATCTGTTGAACAGAGAGCGTCTCTGGAAAAATGGATTGACGAAGATAATAAGGCCAGATATTACATGTTGGGCTCGATGTCTGATGAGCTCCAGCGCCAACATGAAGATATCGGGACTGCTCGCCAAATGTTGGCTCACCTACAGGAGATGTTTGGTGAACAGAGTCGCGCAGCCAAATATCAAGTCACAAAATGACTTTTTAAGGCTAAGATGCGTGATGGGCAGTCAGTCCAAGATCACTGTCTGACAATGATCAAGGACATGGAAGAGCTTGAGAAGCTCGGTGTGAAGTTGGACTTGGATCTGCAGAACGATATTATTCTGCAATCCTTGACTGATGCATATGGGCAATTCATCATGAATTACCACATGCATAAACTTCAAAATTCCTTGGCCGAGTTAATGAATATGCTGGTTACCGCTGAGCTTTCTATGAAAGGTTCTAAAGGCTCAGTTCTTGCTATGGAACGGACTTCTTCCAAAAGAAAGTCTTATGGAAAGAAAAAGAAGTCTGTGAAAAAGCAAAAGGTGGAAGGATCAAAGAAGAAGAAGGCAGCGAAGAAGAATCAAAGGAAAGTGTTTCCATTGCAACAGCGACGGCCATTGGAAGCGGAACTGCCCTACTTACCTGGCCACCCTAAAGAACAAGAAGGAAGGTCCTTCTGGAGGTATGCTCGTTATTGAGTCTCTAACCTTACGGTTTCTTCTGCATCCAGTTGGGTGCTTGACTCTGGTTCTAGTGCTCATCTGTGCACTTCTATGCAGGGTCTTGAGGATAGCAGGAGGCTGAGGGATGGAGACATGATCCTACGCATCGGTAATGGAGCAAGAGTTGCTGCAGTAGCCGTGGGAACATACCCTCTTCGATTACCATCTGGTTTAGACTTAGTTTTAAAAGACTGTTATTATGTGCCTGCAGCTAGCAGGAATTTGATTTCTGTTTCATGCTTAGCACAAGAAGGTTATGTGATCACCTTCTTTAAGGACCATTGTAACATTCTTTATGAAAGAAATAAAATTGCAAATGGTTTCCTTGTTAATGGTCTTTATCAGTTGCATATTGATGTACCTTTTAACTATCGAGCAAAACGTGAATGCCAAACGACCTAGGGATAGTCCAAACGACAGATATCTATGGCACCTGAGATTAGGTCATATAGCAGAAGATAGGATTAACAAATTGGAGAAAAATGGGCTATTGAGTCCATTGACTTTTGAGTCATATCCAACTTGTGAATCTTGTCTTCAAGGCAAAATGACTAAACTCCCTTTTGTTGGACATGGGGAGAGGGCCACAGATCTCCTTGCCCTAGTACATACTGATGTGTGCGGCCCATTTGATGTGCCGGCTAGAGGCAATTTTGTCTACTTCATTACCTTTACCGATGATCTGTCTAGGTATGGGTATGTGTATCTTATGAGACACAAGTCTGAAGCCTTTGAAAAGTTCAAAGAATTCAGACATGAAGTAGAAAAACAAACTGGAAAACCCATTAAGGTTCTTCGATCAGATCGAGGAGGTGAATACCTTAGCCGGGAATTCCTAGACTATCTTAAGGAAAATGGCATAGTCTCTCAATGGACTCCACCAGGAACACCTCAACTCAACGGGGTTTCAGAACGGAGAAATCGGACTCTATTGGATATGGTTCGATCCATGATGAGCTTCACAGACCTCCCTGATTTTCTTTGGGGACATTCATTGTTAACTTCAATCTATCTACTGAATAGGGTTCCCTCTAAAACCGTTCCTACCACACCGTATGAGATATGGCACGGTAAGAAACCAAGTCTGAGTCATCTCAGAATTTGGGGTTGTCCGGCTCATGTCAAAAGACAACAAGCGGACAAGTTAGAGTTTAGGTCCTTTCAGAGCTCGATTCATAGGATATCCTAAAGAGTCATTAGGATACTATTTCTACATTCCAGAAGACCACAATGTGATTGTGAGTCGACATGCCATCTTTCTTGAAAAATAGTTTATTCAAGATAGCGGCATTGGAAAAGCAGATTAAGCTTGATGAGAAAGTCTCACAAGCAGAACGAGCTAAGGACCAAGTGGAACCAAATCAGGTTGAGCCAATAAGAACACTACCTCCTCCACCTCGTAGATCGGAAAGAGTTTCCCGTCCCCCTGAAAGATACTTAGGTATTATTTCAGAGGACGTAGAGGAAATGTTCCTCATAGGTAATGGTGCTCATGGTGATGATCCCAAAACCTACAACGAGGCGATATCAGATATCGACTCCGAGAAATGGCTTGAGGCAATGAAGTCAGAGATCGACTCGATGCACTCAAACCAAGTCTGGACCTTGGTAGATCCACCAGAAGGTATAGTACCTATTGGGTGTAAATGGATCTTCAAGAGAAAGATTGGTGCAGATGGGAATGTGGAGACATTCAAGGCTAGACTGGTGGCAAAAGGTTATAGTCAACGTGAAGGCATTGACTATCAGGATACCTTTTCCCCGGTAGCTATGCTAAAATCCATCCGCACATTGCTTGCCGTTGCAGCCTATTTCGATTATGAAATATGGCAAATGGACGTGAAAACGGCATTCCTAAATGGATATCTTGAGGAAGATATCTATATGGAACAGCCGCTAGGTTTCACATCCAGTGATACTGATCACAAGGTTTGCAAGCTGCAAAGGTCCATATATGGACTTAAGCAAGCATCTCGGAGCTGGAACACTCGTTTCAATGATGTGATCAAAAAGTTTGGTTTCATCAAAAATGAAGAGGAACCATGTGTTTTCAAAAGGGTCAGTGGGAGCGCTGTTGTCTTCCTCGTATTGTACGTGGATGACATCCTCCTTATTGGGAATGATATTCCCATGTTGACATCAGTCAAGATGTGGTTGTCCAAGGAATTCTCCATGAAAGACCTAGGTGAAGCATCCTTTATTCTAGGAATTAAGGTCTATAGGGATAGACCGAATAGGATGCTAGGACTTTCACAGAAGATGTACATAGAGGAAGTACTAAAGAGGTTTAGTATGGAAAACTCTAAGAGGGGATTAATACCCTTCAGACATGGTATTCATCTTTCCAAGAAGATGTGCCCCAGCACACCTGAGGAAATAGAACGCATGAGCAAGATCCCTTATGCTTCTGCAATAGGGAGCCTCATGTATGCCATGCTATGTACACGACCTGATATAGCCCATGCTGTGAGTGTCACAAGCAGATATCAGTCAAATCCAGGTGAAGAACACTGGACTTCTGTGAAATGTATCCTTAAGTACTTGAGAAGAACTAAGGATATGATGTTGGTCTTTGGTAATGGAGAACTCCAAGTTCAAGGGATACACAGACTCGGACTTCATGTCTGATATAGATGATCGAAAGTCGACATCTGGAAGTCTGTTTGTGTGCAATGGTGGAGCTGTCAGCTGGAAGAGTTCCAAGCAAACTGTGATAGCAGATTCCACCATGGAAGCAGAATATATAGCTGCATCAGAGGCTGCAAAGGAAGCATTCTGGTACAAGAAGTTTGCTGCAGAAATTGGAGAGTAATGCCATCAGATGCCATTCCTCTTTACTGCGACAACAATGGCGCCATAGCCCTTGCTAAGGAGCCGAGGTCTCACCAGAAGTCCATTGAGCATTGAGCGGCGATATCATCTCATCCGCGATTACCTTGAGAAAGGTTACGTTGAGGTCAAGAGAGTCAACTCCGCAGATAATGTGGCAGACCCACTTACAAAGCCGTTGGGCCAGCAGAAGATCGAAGCCCACCTTGAGAAGATGGGACTTAGACTTGTAGCCAATTGGCTTTAGGACAAGTGGGAGATTGTTAGATATATGTGCCCTAGAAGCCAGAATTGGCTGACACTTGTAATACACTTCTAGGGGCAAAATTATAATTTTGACTATAATTCAATAAAATGGGTTATTTTCTATCACACACCTGTGTATTTAGTGTCTGTGATACATCCTTTGAGTTAATGGTAATGATAATTCATATTTTCAAGAGTTGAAAATTTAAGACATGAATAATCATTATTAACTCATAAACAGCTCCCGACCATAGGATCATCACGAGGATGGTGATTGATCCGGAAGGTTGGTGTACGATCGCTTCTCTTTAGTAGATGAGTCTTGAGTCTACGGTGTGGAGACACCGGAGCGAGAGTACAGGTACTCGTTAGAGAACGAGGGCACTGAGCGTGACCACCTCGAGTAGTCATTAGGAAGTCTACCTTCTCGTCAATGACTGACTCGATGCTGCAGTAGTGTGTCTGGTTCTTTGACCTGAGATGCATCGGCAGTTCACCTTGAGGGTGTTATAGTTTGACTACACCATTACTCGGTCTCCTAGCCATATGGAACCCTGAGGTGTATGTTGGCTATAGCATGTTCATTGTAGGAACTGGATTGCATCAAGATGGGATCTATCTACCTCGGTGGTAGAGGAGCAGCCCTATGATAATCATGAGAATCAAGTCCTGAAGCCCATGGCCATGGCAGAGTGAAATAATAGAAAGAGTTTCTATTTAGATTTTCACATTGGACTCGAATCGAATGATTATATCATATGACAGAGACTAGGGTTTGACGAGTTTACCTTAACCCTAATCTGATCGGGGCTCAAGATAGAAGAACTTAATCACACAGGTAGCTGCACCAAGAGGTTCGCATTCAGCTCTGATGGGTTGCCACCATATACTGCTAGGTGTCACTGGTGGATTTTGGGAGCAATTAGAATGATTTAGATGATCGATCATTCTAGCTGTTCGAATCAGAAGAGTTCTGATCCATCGAAAGGAGTTTCGATGATGTCTATGATAGAGATCATGACATATCCCATTACCATACAGAACTGAACCTAACTGGGTCACACAAACAAGGGTTTGAATCTGGTGATCATCAATTGAACTGATCTAGTTCAATTGATCTGAATGAGATTCAATTAGGTTCAAGGAAATCGTGCTAGCACTCGATTGAACCTAACGTTCTTCTTTTACTATCACAAATAAGTTGTCCTGACTGAGCCAAAGGAGTTTGTGCTCAATCAGAGGCCTTCATATGGTCTAACTGGAGGTTGTCCAAGTTAGAGAAGGTTGTCTTATTTTATAAGACATGACCTGCCATTTTTGGTCACCTGCCATTTTTGGTCCTTTGACTTTGGTCAAAAGTTGACCTTTGACTGGTCAAATGTTGACCATAGACACTTTGACTTTTGTCCACGTGTCACGCACCTATTGGAGAACTGGTGGGGGCCTGTCCCCCTGCCAGAACCTGGCAAGGAGGAGGGCGCACGCCACCCTAGGCGTGCGCCCAAGTTGGAGGCGCCTTGGAGTCCTTGTTGGACAAGGACTCCACCTCCCTTTTGGATTCCAATCAGAGTTCTACTAAGAATCCAGTTTGACTGGTCTTAGGCGCCCTCTAAGGAGGAATCCAGGGGTCTCTATTCCAACCAATCAGATTTAGATCTGATTTCACAAAGGGTTGTGATTGGTTGGAGAGGAAGAGGAGTTGGATCACGCTTAGTCTATAAATAAGACCCTGCGCCCAACTCAGATTCTAATGCAATTAGAATAGAGATTTCCCACGCCCCAAGGCTGCCTCTCCCCTCTTCCTCCATGCCTAAACTTCTCCTCCTTCTCCTCTCCACGTCCAAAAGAGTTTTGGACTTAGGTTGGTGCGTTCCAGATCAAAAGAAAGGCGATCAAAAGAAGAAGGCTGCACTGCTGCAAAGGACGACTGCTGATCTTCAAAAGGAGTTTTGAAGATCCTCCAGATCAGATCCAGATCTGATTTTTGGAGGCGTGATAGAGAAGAAGAGGATCTCCAGATCCAACCCGAGTGGATACCGGTAGAGGCCAGGCGCTTGCGTGGCTAGATCCAGAACCTTCCGCTGCAATCAGGATCATCTACAGGGTAATAGGATTACCCAAATCAGGTAAATTAAATTTGATTTAATTTATCTTATTTTATTTTATTTATTAAAATAATAAGAATCAGATCTGAAACATATCAAGATCTGATTGGGATCAAGAGAAAAATTTTTGAAATATATCTCTTGATCTGATCAGATCTGGACGAACCTGGACCGGGAAATCAGGATTTCCCTTCAATGGTATGTCAAACTCTATGATGTTTTATTAACAGATGCACAGCCAAATATCAATATGATTCTTTTTTGCTAAGATAGTTATAATTGTCATCAAATAATAACAATATCAAGGACAAAGAAACCTGACTCTGATACCAATTGAAGAAAAGATCTAGGGTTTCACGAATATATTTCAAATTTTTTTTCAAAATCAATCAGTAAAAATAATAAACTAATAATATTAATTTATTAAAATATATGAATTAATCCTCGATCTAGGATCTTATCTCATGATCTATGCATGCTATTAAATCTAAAATTAAAAAAATAAGTAAAGATGATATTGATCACATCGACATCAATGCTATACTAGATCTAATCTAAAAAGAAAAAGAAGATCGAATTTGTCTTACCTTTGTAAGTTGGATTTTTCAACTCACTAATTCGAGGCTGAGATTGTCGCTCCAAGCCGTACATATGTCCAGCCTCTATAGGATGTCCACATAAGGCCTCGATTATCGATCTAAAGTCCAGTGATAGAAAATCTACATAGCATGCTAGTACCATGCTGATCCTTCTTTGATGGCTTATCGAAGCCTCCTTCTTCAAACTTTGGACCCTCCAATAATTAGAAGAAGAAGTAGAGGATTTGGGAAGGAAATCACTCTTCTAAAATCTCATAAAAGGTGGAAGAAGAGAATCAAGAAACTCTTGAAGAAGAACCCTTTCTTCTTTCTTGTTTCTCTCACCAAGACATGATTTGTGTCTCCATAAAATCCCATGACTAAAGCTATTCGTGTCCAACCTTTCTCATGCCCCAATCTCTCTCTCTCAGGTCTAGGACATTTAAAAATTTCATGTCCTAACTTTTTTATAGAGAGTTATGATATAGTCCTTGCCTAGGTCGAAAACCTAGCAAGGCTTATCCAAATAGGGTAAGGATTGGGGTGCCCAACTCTTGTGAGATTTGGCACACAAAACCTTCCAAAAATTCCATGAAAAAAATCAAAAGGAGATCTGGTAGGTTGGTGCCACAAGGAGAGGAGTTTTGGTTTCTTACAATTCTATCAAATAGAATTTCAAATCAAAACAAAACTCCTAATTTGACTTGGTCCATAACTAATTACCATGTAAGAAAGAAAAGGGATCAAGGGGTGCACATAGGCTCTTGGGATGTGAAGGATTTCACACAAAAAACATAAGGAGTTGGCATGGGGATGTGGGGAGATAAGTGGCGCAAGGTGGATAAGTCCTAGTCATACTAGGACTAGGACTTCTAATTTTGACTTGGTCTAACTTGTCATTTGAATCTAATTAAATCAAAATTAATGCAATCCAATTAGAGATGAACTTAGTTCAACTAAGAGCCTAATTAAATTAGATTAAATTAAATTTAAATCTAATTTAATTTTTAATAAAATTAGAGATTGGGTGTATACAAGTCCTAATTGAATAGGGACTTGTTCTTCTTTGTAATTGACTCATCCAATAAATCGGTTGGACTTGATCTAATCAAGTTTAAATTAAATTTAATTAAATTATATTTAATTAGACTTAATCTCAGTCCTCTAGCTTAATCAAATTAAGTCAATTAGTAATTTAATTGCTATTCGATCTTTCCACAATACTTGCACTAGGTCAAACATCAATCGTATTGATTGTTTGATCTTAGAATGATTCTAAATCATTGATCAATCATCTGACCAGATCGTGACCTCTTATGTGTGATCTCATAGGTTCAAACCTAGCTGGTAGCATAGACATAAATTTTTATACCAATCAAAATGACCATCTAACAATAGTATCCAACGGTCAGATAAGTCAAATGTATAAAGCAACACTCTTAAAACCCATATGGATATAGTTTTTGTATAATTTATCTTCTTAACCTAAATGCTTATAGGATGATTTAGAGTTTAACTGTCAATCCTAATTTTGTCATTCACATTATATTTCAAAATATGAAATCCATCTCATGGATTACCTTGGCTAAGATTTTGCTAAATTGAGATATAGTGATGTATTTTTTCCAAACTCTTGGAATGGTTAATCCCATTTTGATCACTCACCAACTTTATAAGTACTTGACTGTGTCCAAAAATCTTTCACCATTGAATTAAAAATTCAAATAGTCTGGCACCAAAGCATAGTGAGTTATTGCAAGCCACCATGGTGATCTTAGGTCTAAGGGACATTTATACCCATATCCCATTAGAGCAATTCTTAACAACAGAATGCTCTAAAGTTGGTCACATTCAGTAATGATGTACCCTTACATCTTACCTATATGCCATACTAGTATCTCCACACTCCTTAGTTAAGAGGACAATTAACCTATATGGTATATAACGATCTATATTCGATAAATGTTATCATCTTAACGTATCATTTGGTCATGAATAATTTAAGGACTAATCGATAAATTCTCTCTTTATCGAAACTAAATAGTCCTAAGGACTTCATCACAATAAAGAAGTTCATTAGAAGATGTAGACCTTATGATAAAAATATTAGTATATTTATTTTATTTAATAATAAATTATTTATAATTATAGAATAGCACAATCATCAACAGGTTGATGATTGGCTTTGGAACATAATTCTCAACATCTAAAATATATATCTCATATACAATTAAAGATTTAACTTATACATATTTTGCATACATCTTATGTATCATATTTAAACTAACATATGATGTTTTAGATCTGATTATATCTGATATAATATCTAAAAATAAAATCTTAAATTATCATATCATAAAAAAAAATATTCTAGATAATTCATGGCATAAGATTTATAAAAATAGTCTAGACATGCATCACATATATCGCATATATAAATTTTTAAAATTTAATCTACTAACTTTAGATCTAATTACATCTCATCTAACATCTAAAATTAATTATATTAGATCATAAAAAAATAAAAAATCAGATCTAAAGTTGATCTGAAGAACTATAAATGTAGTTTTGATACCACTTCAAGAAAAAACTAATTTCTTGCCATAGGATCGATCTGATCTGATTAGATCTATAAGAAAAATTTCAAAATTTTTTTACTATGATCTGATCAAACCTGAAAGTTCTCAGATCTAATAAAAATGATATGATATCAAAAATTAAAATTAAATTAAATTATAACAATAATTATTACCTGATTTGGGTAAACGGTTTATCTTGCCAATGATCTGACTATACTTTAAGGTTTTGGATCTAGCCGCGCACGTGCCTAGCCTCTACCAAAGTTCACTCAAATCAGATCTGAAAGTTCTCTCCTTCTATATCTGATCTTAAAAGATTAGATCATATTTCAATCTATGAAGCCTTTGAACTTGATCTTCAAGGTAGTACCTTCGTCTCTTAAACGAGATCTTCTAGACTTGATCTTTGTGGCAGCACTCTCAACTCTTGATTGCCATTTCACCCAACCCTTTTGGGCATGGAGAAGAGTAAGAGGATCAAGAAGAGGGGTGTGGAAGATGGGGAGAGAGGTAGGGCTTCACCATTGTTAATTGGAATTCTAAACACCTTTGGCAAGAGGTCTATTTATAGACCTATGCGCAGCCTTGGAGTCCTAGGGCTTTAAACAACCCTTTTGCTTAAAGTATAAGGACTCCATGCCATAGCTCATGCCCCATCTCTTTTTCTTTTGATTCATCAGAAAATGGCATGGAGAAGAAGGGATAGAGATGAGTTAGTGCATGACTCTTATCTCCTAGGTGTTTGACCCATTCAAACAACTCCACTCTTATCCACCAAGGGCACACGCCAAGGGAGGGCATGCACCCTCAATTTCCATGTTATTCCTTAGATGGCATGCACTTTTAAGAGGAATCCAAGAGGGCGTGCCCTTCATTCCTTAATTATTGCAAAGATCAGGTCAGAAGACCCCATGTCTTGATGCCCTTGCTAGGATTTTAGGACAAGCTCAAATCAGGCTAGGACAAGCCTCTATCTGATCTGGATAAGCTCCAGTTAGATTAAGATAAATTCATACAAGATTTTTAGATGAGCCAAATCCAATTTGACTCAGCCGAGATGAACCGAAATGAAGATAGAAGGAGAATGTCAGGCTCAATCATGTGCTAGCATGATTTTCTTGAACGTAATTGGATTTAATCCAGATCAATCGAACTGAATTAGCCCAATTTATGATACCCAGATCTAAATTCTTATTTCTATGACCTAGTTAGATTCAATTCCATATAGTAATGGGATATATCATGATCTCTATCATCGATATCATCAAAATACCTTTCGATGGACCAGAACTCTTCTGATTAATCTAATTAGAATTATTGATCATCAAGATAATTCTAATTGATCCCAAAATCCACCAGTGATACCTAGTAGTATATGGTGGCAATCCATCAAAATTGAATATGAATCTCTTGGTACAGCTATTTGTATGATTTGATTTTTTTATCATAAGCATCGATAGGATCAAAGTCAAGGTGAACTCATCAGACCTAACACCCATCATATGAATGAATCATTCGCTTTGAGTTTGATGTGAAATCTTAATAGAAAATTCTTTTCTATTATTTCACTCTACCATGGCCATAGGCTTAAGGACTCGATCTCATGATCATCATAGGACTCCTCTATCGAGGTTGATAGATCCTCTATTAGTATGATCCAATTTCTACAATGAATATGCTATAGCCAACATGCACCTCAAGCTTCTGAATGACTAGGAGATCGAGTTATGGTATAGTCAAACTATAACATGCTCAAAGTAAACTGTCAATGCACCTCAGATCAAAAAATTGACATATAATTGCAGCATCGAGCTAGTCATTGACGAGAAGATAGACTTTCTTATGACTGCTTGAGGTGGTCTGCTTAGTTCCCTCATTCTTAATAGGTACTTATACTCTTGCTCCGGTGTTTCCACACCATTGACTCAAGACTCATCTATCCTAAGAAAATGATCGTACATCGATCTTCTGGATCGATCACTATCCTCATGATGATCCTACAATTGGAAGCAATTTATGAGTTAATTATGATAACACATACCTTAAATTTTAAACTCTTGAAAATATGCATTGTCATGCCCGTTAACTCAAAGAATGTATCATAAATATTTTAAATACACAATGTGATAGAAAATAACTCTTTTATTAATTTTAGTTAAAATTATAAAAATATCCTTAGAAAGTATTGTACAAGTATCGGTCAATCTGGCTTCTAGGGCACCCATCTATAATGGACTATATGCTAAGCTGAGTGGTTGTGTGGCCAAGCTAGGGGACTATATTAAGCAAGTTGGGTGTCACCCAACCTTAGACGTTAGTTGTTTCTAATATGCTTGATTTGATTGTCTAATTAGCTAGAATGGGCTTGATCTGATCATCGAGGGTTGCCAAGGCTGCCATGTTGGTTGCAAGCTAGACGACCCTGATCACACCATGGCACCATGATTATTTGATGGCACATCACTACTTTCTTGATTGAGCTAAGATTAGTAGCATGGCTTAAGGAAGTAGTCTGCTTGTGTGTCTTTTAGGCTGATAGCTCAATGATTTGTCCTACTATGACATTAGTTTCAAATATCTGGGTACTTGATAAGTACCATAAATTCATCAATAAAAATATTAATTTATTAATTAATTTATATTAATTTTTAAAAATTAATGATCAATTTATATTTAATTTTTAAGAAATTTATATTTTTATTAATTAAAAAAATTAATTAAAAAATAATAAAAATTAAAAAATAAAATTTTATTAATAATGGAAAGAGATCATTTTTCTGATCATAATGAAATAAATTTGCAACAAAACAGAACTAAAATAAAGAAGATATAAATTTTTAAAGAAATAAAAGAAAAAAATTAAATAAAAAAAAAATGGCTCAGTCGGCTCTGCAAGCCAAGCCACCAAGCCAAGCCAAGCCGTCAAAGCCGACTCAGCCACAGAAGCTATCAGCTGGTCCACGATACAGGCGTGGACCGCCAGTTCAGCAGACACCGATGAATCACGGCGTGACATGTGGCAGACCTAGACCCTTAAAGGGTCCATAAAAATTTATCGTAGCTCACAGGGCAATCTGATTTGGATATCATCAATTGAACTAACCCAATTCAATTGATTTGAATAAGATTCAATTAGGTTCAAGGAAATCATGCTAGCACACGATTGAGCCTAATATTTTTCTTTTTCTATCATAAAAATTATCTCGACTGAGCCAAATGAGTTTGTGCTCACTCAGGTAACTTTACCTGGTCTGACTGGAGCTTGTCCAAGTCAGAAAAGAGTTGTCTTAATTTATGAGATAAATTTGAGACAACATCTGCCATTTTTCGTCATCTGCTAATTCTTGTACTTTGACTTGGTCAAACGTTGACCTTTGATCCTCGGACATCTGCCCACGTATCATGCACTTATTGGAGAGCAGATAGGGGCTTGTCCCCTCTCTGAAAATTAGAAAGAAGGGGGCGCATGCTTAGGATGGCGTGCACCCATGGATAGGGATGCTGGAGTCCCATACGGATGGGACTCCAAGTTGCTTCTTGGTTTCTACTTAGGTGGCCCTTGGGCATCTACTTTGACCAGTCTTAGGCGCCATCTACGAATGAACCTATGGGTCTCTCATCTGATTGGTTCAAGTGATGTCATCCCACCAATCAGATTTAGATCTGATTGCACGAAGCAACGTGATTGGCTGGGGTGATGCAGCACTGCATGGCACAGCAGAGTTTATAAAAAGACCCTATCTGTGCCCACTTTTGAGAACTCCTCTTTCAAGCCACACCCCAAGGCTATCCCTCTCCCTTTTCCACACCACCATCTGGCCCTCTCCCTCCTCTCCATGCCCAAGAAAGTTGGGTTCTTCTGATTAGTGCGAGTCAAGCAAGAAAGGCTGACGAAAAAGGAAGAAGGCAGCATTGCTGCAGAGACGACGGGTGATCTTCAGAAGGTATTTTGAAGATCCTCCAAATTAGATCCAGATTTAATTTTTGGAGAAAAAAAAGAGAAGGAGAAGATCTCTAGATCCAGTCTGAGTGGATACCAGTAGAGGCCAGGTGCTTGTGTGGCTAGATCCAGAACCTTAGAGCTTTTGTAGGATCATCAACGGCTAATCAGATTACCCAAGATCAAGATAAAAATTAATTCAGAATTAATTTAGTTTTATTTTCTTAATTATCAGATTATAAATCAGATCTAAAAAAATGTCAGATCTAATCTGAATCTGAGAGGAAATTTTTGAAATATGCCTCTCGATCTAATCAGATCTGAACGAACCTGATCCAGAAAATCAGGATTTTCCATTCAACATCTTCTATGCTATCTCCATGCCTATGCTGATCTGCGATCTCCTTCTAGTTTTTTCTCTTTTTTTTCTTTAATTTTTTGTATTTAAATTTTAAATTTTCTTTTTCTTTAATTTTTTATATTTAAATTCTAAATTTAAGTTTTAATAAAGAAAGCTTTATTGTTCTTTTCAATTCTAGCTCTTTAAATTAATTGTTCTTTATTGCTCTTAATTTTATTGCAAGTAGCCACTAAGATCTAAATAGTAGATCTTAGTACCAAATTTATTTTTGCATAATTTAAATTATACTTTTATTTATAAATCTATTTTTTGACTTTAAAAAAAATAAAAAAATAAAAAAATTAAAAAAAATCAAAGATTTTAGAATTAAATCATTGCCTCTCTATGGGTTCGATCCGACTCATCACTCTCTTCATAAATTTTAATTAATTTAAAAAGTAAAATTTAAACTGATAACATGGTGTCTTAACGACAACATCGCGATCCTATCAGATTTTTGGCACCATTACCGGAGAGACATAATAATTTTCCTCATTTCTTTGATTTCTTTTTCTTTTACCTATTAATTATTTTTTTTATTTTGTAGAAAAAAAATAGAGAAAATAACAAGGAAGATTAGGGCATGAACAAAACTCTCAATCCTATTTGGTGAGATCATTCCTAAACCCTAAATCTCTTTCCTTATTTTTAATATTTATTTTATTTTTAAATTAATTAAAAATTACCTACTTAAATCTAATTAAAAATCTCATCATAAGATTAGAAACCCTAATTGTTTAGAGCATCCATCATATTAGTTTTATTTTTATTTTTATTTTTTTTGGTGATTGCTAGAGGCAAAGTAAGCCTTTCAGAATTTAATTAGTTGCATGCATCTAGTTTAAATTGCATAGAACTCTTTGATTGAAATTTTTTTTTGCATATTCATATTAAACCAAATTAAGGGCACAACCCATTAAACAAGATAAGGTAGGGATTTGATCATCCTTCCTTGGCCCACAAACAACCAACCAGCATCCTGCATTAACCCAAACCTTAACTCTTAAAATCAATTAGACATCAACCCTTAAGGATATTCGAGCTCAATAGGACAAGAAACCCTAAGAGTTGAACCAAGTTATGGTTAATCAATTTGACTGATGTCTAAGAAAGTGGTTCAGGGACGACTGGGCCCGAAGGAAGGTGGTTACTTAATTGGTTCCATTCGCTTACCTGGCCAAGCACAATTGGTGTCTAAGGCAAGCAATGGAGGGACTCCCACCGACCTTACACTTACCTGGCCAGTTGATTGGCTAATCCTCTACTTGGAGGGCTCGAAGGTGATCTTGGTAGTTAGGAGCTATCTAGACCTAAGACAACCCTTAGTCAGGATTGATTGCCTAACTTGTTTGCTAAATAACATCAAACATAAACCACAAATTAACTCTTCTCTCTATCATCTCCAGATTTAAGATTCCTTAGGATCATTGTTTGGAACCCTCTTCTTTCTTTCTCTCCTCTTTTCTTAAAAAAAATAAAATAAAATAATAATAATAAAAAAATATATATCTTGAACCATATATCAGGTTGCACTAGTACATGCACGGTAGAAGATCGCTTTTACCTGACCTAGTTAAACCAAATCCTGAAATTGAAAGACTAATTCATTTAAGACCAGATAATCAAATGGCTAGAAATCATGAAGAACCACCTAGGCAGATGAAGGAATACTTTATTCCTTCCACCTACAACCCATCGACTTGCATCCACTTACCTGATATCCCTGCTAGCCACTATGAGATCAAGTCGACCACAATCCAGATGCTCCCATCTTTTTATGGGAACACCAATGAAGACCCTTACAAACATCTGGATGAATTCTTAGAAATCTGCTCTACGGTAAAAATTCAGAATTTTTCTGATGATGCCCTTAGACTGACCTTGTTCCCTTTCTCATTAAAAGATAAAGCCAAGTACTGGCTTGGCACATTAGGAAGAACAATTCAAACATGGGCAGAGATGCAACATGAATTCCTTAAGAAATTTTATCCCATAGGACGAACCAATACTATGAGGCGAGCCATCACAGGATTTGCTCAGCTTCCAGGGGAACAAATTCATGAATCATGGGAAAGACTTAAGGAACTTCTTAGAAAATGCCCACACCATGGTTTATCTAAGTGGCAAATTGTACAAGCTTTCTATGAAGGTTTAGGAGATCAATATAAGCAGATGGTTGATGCATCCTGTGGAGGTGCATTCATGAGCAAAAGTGAGGATGAAGCTTATACCTTGTTTGAAACCTTAAGTGAAAACTCTATTAACCATGCTTCATTATCCTCTTATGAAAGATCAATTTCTCAACAAAAACAGACAGGAATTTATGAGATCAAAACTCCAGAACTTAATTCTAAGACAGACTTGAACATAATAGCACAAAAATTAGATAAAGTTGATTTTATTGCCCAGAAATTAGATCAATTCCTAAATCTAGGTCAACAATCTCCTGCATAATATACACTAGCTTCTAATTATCAGAAGATTTGCTCTATTTGTGCTAGTCCAACACATCATATAAGAAAATGTCCCATGGTTGCATAATTACCACCTCTTATCCAAGAACTAGTCCAAGCTACTCAAGGCTCCAAACTACTTAATGACCCATATTCAAATTCATATAACCCTGGTTGGAGAAACCATCCTAATTTCTCTTGGAAACAATAACTGACTCAGGCTCAGACCCAAATCCCACCAGTTCAAAATTATCAAAATAGGCCCCAGTACCAGAACTATGCCTATAATAAGGGACAACCTAGTCAGTCTTCTCAACCACTGCATTATAATCAGCCCTCATACCCACCTCCTCATCAACAGACCAATCTAGCTGATGATAAATTCAATCAACTTCAATAATTGATTCTAAGCCAACAACAATCAATTCTGACCCAACAACAATCAATTGCCAGGCTAGAAGCTCAAATAGGATAATTAGCTGAGTCTAGCATGAGGAGAGAACCTAGGTCAATTACCAAGCCAACCAATTGCAAATCCTAAAAATAATCCATCCAATGTCTATCAACCACCTAGATTTACTCATCCATCTAACATTCCACCTAAGAATCCCCAATTAGAAAATGCTAAAGCAATATCTGAACTTAGAAGTGGTAGGATTCTTAAGGACCCATACCAAGACCAGGTGATAGAGGCTAATACTAATGAAAAATTTGAAGAAGAGGTTAGTACTGAAACTAATCATATAGAAGAATCTGAGCTTAGAACTGGTACTGATAAAATAGATAAAGAAAAGAAGAGAATAGATGATTTACTTGAGACCTATAAACCCAAAGCCCTGTTCCCTTCGGCCTTAGAAGCAGGCTCTTCTCGTAAAAAGCAAGAAGCATGCAACAAGGAGCTAATGGAACTATTTAAACAAGTTCATATTAATTTACCCCTCCTCGATGCAATTCAGCATGTCCCAGCCTATGCTAAATTTCTTAAAGAACTCTGCACCCAAAAGCGTGAGCCACGAACCACCAAAAGAGTTATGCTATCTGAGGATGTAAGTGCGGTCCTGTTAAATCCAATACCTCAAAAGATGAAAGATCCTGGTGCACCCTTAATTTCATGTGTTATAGGAGGTATAACCTTTAACCGAGCATTACTAGACTTAGGAGCTAGTGTGAACCTACTTCCAACCTCGGTTTATGAAAAATTTGGGATTGGAGAATTAAAACCCACATCAGTTATTTTGCAATTAGCTGATAGATCTATAAAAACACCACGTGGTTTGATTGAGGATGTTCTAGTTAGAGTAGACAAATGTTATTTTTCTAGTAGACTTTCCTCATACTTGACATGGAACCATCCCAAGAGCTGAACCAAAATCCCATAATTTTAGGACGTCCATTCTTAGCAACTGCCAATGCCAATATCAACTGTAAAGATGGGAGCTATGGACATTTCTTTTGGGAATCAAAAAGTAAGAATTAATGTTTTTAATACCCCAAAGTACACCCAAGAGGAGGAAGACTGCTTTGTAATCAATCAGGTAGATGAAATAGTTGAATCTAATTTCCTCCTTAGATTTACTGCAAGATGATGAACCCACTGAAGAAACTCAAACCCAAGGAAGTAAATGCCCTGCTTAATTCACCTCAACCATCACATTCATTACCTTGGTCAGTGAAAGTTGAGCCCTTACCCTGAGCGAAAAATTGAACCATTACGTCCTTCAATTCAGGCCCCACCACAACTTGAACTAAAACCTTTACCTGAATCACTTAAGTATGTATTTTTAGGATCAAAGAAAACCCTACCAGTAATAATTGCTTCCAACTTAACTACTGAATAGGAAAACCAATTGGTAAATATTCTAAAAACATATAAGGAGGCCATAGGGTGGACCATCGCTGATTTAAAAGGAATTAGTCCATCAATATGCATGCACCATATTTATACAGAAGATAATGCCAAACCAACTCGAGAGATGCAAAGACGGCTTAACCCTAACATGCAAGAAGTAGTCAAGAAAGAGGTAATTAAATGGTTAGATGCTGGAATTATTTATCCTATCTCTGACAGCCACTGGGTGAGTCCCACACAAGTTGTTCCAAAGAAATCTAGACTCATGGTTGTCCGCACTGAACATGAAAACTTAGTACCAACACGACTTTCCACTGGATGGCGTGTCTGCATAGATTATAGAAAACTCAATACAACCATCCAAAAAGATCACTTTTCCTTACCCTTTATCGATCAAATCCTAGAAAGACTAGTAGGCCAACAATACTTTTGCTTTTTAGATGGATACTCAGGATACAATCAGGTAGCAATCTATCCAGGAGATTAGGAAAAGACCACCTTTACATGTTCCTATGGAACCTTTGCTTTCCGTAGAATGCCATTTGGATTATGTAATGCACCTGCAACTTTTCAAAGGTGCATGATGTCAATATTTTCAGACATGATAGGAGATTTCTTAGAAATATTCATGGATGACTTTTCAGTCTTTGGAGAATCTTTTGAGAGTTGCCTCAACAATTTGAAGAAAATATTAAAATGATGTATTGAGCCTACAAATTCGATCTTTTCTTAGCCATGTAGGATTCTATCGTCGCTTCATCAAAGAGTTCTCTAAAATTTCTCATCCTTTATGTAATCTGCTCGCTAAGGATGTTTCTTTTAACTTTGATGAAAATTATCTTAAAGCTTATGAAATCTTAAGAGAAGCTGTGACCAAAGCTCCAATCATACAACCTCCTAACTGGTCACTACCTTTTGAAATTATGTGCGATGCCTCAGACTTTGCCATAGGAGCTGTCTTGGGCCAAAGGGTAAACAAATATCCTGTAGTGATCTATTATGCCAGTAGAACTCTGAATGAAGCACAAATGAATTATACCACCACTGAAAAAGAGTTGCTAGCCATTGTGTTTGCCCTAGAAAAGTTTAGATCATATCTATTAGGATCAAAAATCATAATTTACTCGGATCATTCAGCCTTGAGATACCTGCTCTCAAAGAAAGATGCTAAACCATGATTAATTAGATGGATTGCTACAAGAATTTGATATTGAAATTCGAGATAAGAAGGGATCTAAAAATATTGTAGCAGACCATCTATCTAGGATCCTAGTTAAAGATAGTGAACCTGTATCAATCAGAGAATCTTTTTCAGATGAACAATTGTTAACAGTTTCACATACAAAGGCTCCTTGGTTTGTAGGTATTGTCAATTACTTAGTCGTAGGACAAATTTCTGATGGTCGGTCTAAGAATGAGAAGGATCGATTCTTTGCTTAAATCAAATATTATTATTGGGAAGATCCTAAGCTTTTTAGAATTTGTGCTGATCAAATCATTCGTAGATGTGTTCCTGAATCTGAACAATGGAGTATCTTACAACTTTGTCATACCCTTGCTTGCGGAGGACATTTTTCTGAATGAAAAACTATGGCCAAAGTATTGCAGAGTGGTTTTTATTGGCCAACATTATTTAAGGATGGCCATACTTTTAGTCAGGAGTGTCTTAAGTGTCAAGCCTTAGGGAATATTTCAAAAAAAGACGTGATGCCTTTTAACCCCATCTTAGTAGTAGAAATTTTTGATGTATGGAGAATTGATTTTATGGGACCTTTTCTACCTTTCAATGGATTTGAATACATTTTAGTAGCTGTCGATTATGTTTCTAAATGGATTGAAGCAATAACAACATGAACCAATGATCATAAAGTAGTCTTAAAATTTATTCAGAAGAATATCTTTTCTAGGTTCGGATTTTTACGTGCTATCATTACCAACGGAGGTACCCATTTTATAAATCACTAATTTCGAACTTTATTACAAAAATATGGGATGACACATAAGATAGCTACACCATACCATCCACAAACAAGTGGTCAGGTAGAAGTATCTAATAGAAAAATTAAGAATATCTTACAAAAAACTATTAGGCCTGATCGAAAAGATTGGTCAGATCGATTAGATGATGCATTATGGGCCTATAGGACAGCTTATAAAACTCCTATTGGAATGTCTTCTTATAGATTAATCTATGGAAAAGCATGCCACCTTCCAGTAGAACTTGAACATAAAACATATTGGGCAATAAAATAATTAAATTTTAATTTAAACCAAGCTGGTTCCAATCAGATGTTACAATTGAGTGAATTAGAAGAATTAAGACAAGTAGCTTATAAAAATTCAAAAATCTATAAGGAGAAAATGAAAGCCTTCCATGATAAACATATTTCAAGAAAAATCTTTGAACCAAATCAACAAGTCTAGTTATTTAACTCAAGGCTTCAATTATTTTCTAGAAAATTAAAATCCAGATGGGATGGACCTTACATAGTTAATCATGTATTCCCACATGGTGCAATCAAACTCTATGATCCTAGGACTAAAAATTTCTTTAAGGTAAATGGCTAAAGGCTTAAACCAGATATTGAAGGGATATCATTAAATCAAAATATTGACCAAGTACAATTAACAGAATCATAATGAATTAAACTGTATTTTATCTAGCTGAAGACAATAAACTTAGCATTTGTTGGGAGGCAACCCAATACTTCTTGAATCTAATTTATTCTTTTTAGCTTCTTTTCTTTTTAGGCTAAGTTGGAGGAGGACCAAAAAGCTGGAGAAGGATCATAAGCTTCAAGACCTATGCTAAATAAATAAACATAATTTACACCCTTTTATTTATTTTTTCTCTCCATCGAGGACAATGTCAATTTAGTTGGGGGGTAAAAAAATAATAAAAAATAAAAAAATAATTAAAAAATAAAAATATATATATATATAAATAAAAATAAATAAAAATAATAATAAATAATAAAAAATATATAATAATAATAATCAAATTTTAAAACTATTTTGAAAATTTTTGAATAAACCATATTTTAAGAAAGAGAATCTTAGGCAAAATAAACTAGAAAAAGTAATAAAATTAGAAAGTATTAACTAATAATGGTAGCAAGTTAAGAAGCAGATTACTTGGTCAGACCATTAGCAGCCTACTTAGGTCATTTAAAGGCTAACAGCACTTCTAATTGCACATGCACACTAATGAAGCACAGTAGGTGTTGATTATAAGGCTAAATTGAGGATTCAATTATCACTAAAAATTGATGGTTTATATATATACCTCAATTAAAGAAACTTAAATTTAAGAAAAGAGCTACCTGCTTAAATAAAAAAGTGCAAAATATAGAGTATATGTAGATTGCCCTAAACTAGAACTCTACACCTAAGTCAAGTGTAGAAGTTCACATCAAATGGTGAAGGGATGGCTAGGATGCTCAGCACAATTTTCAAAAAAAAAAAAGAGAGAAAAAAAAAGAAAAAGTAGT
This sequence comes from Cocos nucifera, assembly GCA_006176705.1. Taxonomy (NCBI): domain Eukaryota; kingdom Viridiplantae; phylum Streptophyta; class Magnoliopsida; order Arecales; family Arecaceae; genus Cocos; species Cocos nucifera. The sequence goes on from QRFJ01001908.1 coordinate 26,373, forward strand.
GTGAAAGCTATCTTAATTCATGCACTTAACTTGGGAGTATATAGAAAACTAACCAAAATAGGTGATTAAAGAAGATTCATTTGTCCTTTGAATCAACACCTAAATGTTAAGTTAGTATTCATGAAACCAAGTGCTGAAAATCTTTAGATGAACTCTAAGATAGTTTTTGATTAATCTACCATAAAATTTACTTCTGAAACTCAATACTTAGTTAGTGATATTGCCTAAACTTTTGATCTTAAATCCTAGATCTATTCTTATGAAGGAGAATCTCAATAAAATATGATAATTAATCTAAATTAAATTCTTTCTTTACTCGAGGACAAGCAAAGCTTAAGTTGGAGGGTGTAATAAGTACCATAAATTCACTAATAAAAGTATTAATTTATCAATTAATTTATATTAATTTTTAAAAATTAATGATTAATTTATATTTAATTTTTGAGAAATTTATATTTTTATTAATTAAAAAATAATAAAAATTAAAAAAATAAAATTTTATTATCAGTGGAAAGAGATCATTTTTTTGATCATAACAAAATAAGTTTGAAATAAAATGGAGCTAAAACGAAGAAGATATGAATTTTTAAAGAAATAAAAGAAAAAAAATTAAATAAAAAAAAGAAAAATGGCTCAGTCGGCTCTGCAAGCCAAGCCAAGCCATCAAAGTTGACTCAGCCATAGAAGCCACTAGCCGATCCATGATCCAGACATGGACCGCTAGTTCAGCAGACACCAACGAATCATGGCGTGACACGTGGCGGACCTAGACCCTTAAAGGGTCCACAAAAATTTATCGTGGCTCATAGGACAATTTGGTCTTTTCACTTGGCAATAGAGGCACTGATTGGCTGTGGTGTGTTGTGCGGCCGGTCCATGCAATCCATAGGAACAGTAATTGCACCATCAGATGGCTACGGTAGCTTGCAGTCAAGATCGAACAGTTATGGTTATTTTTGGATTTGATTCAGCTTCAGACTTCATGCGGATCGCCATCCAATGGCAGCGCTCGATCCAAAGGATGATTCGATGGTCCAGAACACTCCCGATGGTGATCAAGACTCCTGATGCATGATTTGCGGCTAGATTTCCTTCATCAATGTGTGATCGAACGGTCAGAATTTAATCCGACCTTATCTGGGCCGATATGCATCTGATTTTGATGATTTTTGGACCGTTGGATTCCTATTGAATGGATAGATTTTATCAGACTTATCAGATTTATATTAGAGCTATTTAAATTTAAATTTTACTCAGATTTCTTTATATTTTGATGATTAACAAGGCTATTAGTCCCATATTGCCTCCAGAAAAAAATAACCAACCTTTCTAGCTCTATAAAAAGGACCCCAGGCCTCTAGAAATTAATAGATCGGGTGAAAGGAAAGCCAAGGTATAGGGTGGAAGCTAAGCTCTGGGTTGAAGGTTGCTTCAAAGCTACAGTGCTGAGAAGAAGGGCCAGTCTTCTACACCATCTCCACACCTATGCTGATCTGCGATCTCCTTCTAGTTTTTTTTTCTCTTTCTTTTTCTTTAATTTTTTATATTTAAATTTTAAATTTTTTTATTTAATTTCTAATATTTAAATTCTAAATTTAAGTTTTAATAAAAAAAGCTTTATTATTCTTTTCAATTCTAGCTCTTTAAATTAATTGTTCTTTATTGCTCTTAATTTTATTGCAAGTAGACGCTAAGATCTAAATAGTGGATCTTAGTACCAAATTTATTTTTGCATAATTTAAATTCTACTTTTATCTATAAATCTATTTTTTGACTTAAAAAAATAAAATTAAAAAATAAAAAAAATCAAAGATTTTAGAATTAAATCATTGCCTCTCTATGGATTCGACCCGACTCACTACTCTCTTCATAATTTTTAATCAATTTAAAAAGTCAGATTTAAACTGATAACACGGTGTCTTAATGACAACATCGCGATCCTATCAGTACTCAACTCATAATTTTCAAATCTACCATCGAAATGTGTGACCCTTGGAATCTCATGTTTTAATCATGGCAAATTGCTTCGAATTTGTAGTCTGTCATTCCATGTTGACCTTAAGGATTGATTTCGATAATATAAAATATTAGAGTATGGTACTAATGATTTTACACATCTTAGAGAAAGAAAAATAACTATTTATAGGAAATTCATGATATTTGAATTGATGAAGAATCTTTGAAGGAATTATTTTAATGTTTGAAGAGGCTTTTAGAGCATGTTGGAGAATTTAAGATGAATGGAGCCAACTTCAACTTTGAAATAGCTGACTTCAGGATGACCATAAGGTAAAATAGAGAGGTTGATTTCTACAAGGTGGTTAGAAGTCAAACTAAAACTCGAAGGAGTTGAACTCAATATTGTTGGCCCAAATATTGATTTTGATGAGAACAAATATTTGAGTATATATTTTTGACACTAACAAGTTGTTCAAGTATTTAAGAGGAGATTTCAAGAAGCTAGAAGTATATTTTAAAGATGCCCATAACCTTCATCTTGAAGACTCAAAGAAGCAACTTAAAGTAAGCCAAGCTATGAAAAATTCAAGTGAAGAAGGTATGGAGTCGACCCCTAAAGGTTTTGAGTTGACTCTACCATGCTATCAACATTTGGTATAGGTCTTGAGTCAACTCAAGGTGTCTTAAAGTCAACTTTGACACACCAGATTTAGCCAACATAGATCTTGAGTCGACTCTCATAGTTCTCAAGTCAACTCTCTTAGGAAAGATAGAGAGCAATTTTTATTAGATGTATGCCCTAAAAGCTAGATTGGCTAACATATGTACACATTTTAGAGGCATAATTTTATAATTAAAATTTTAAAATAAATAAAATTTAGATTATTTTTTATTTATATTATGTTTAAATTATGTCCATGAATCATCCAAGGAATTAACAAATGATGACATGTATTCTCGAGAGTTGAGAATTTGAAGCATGTGTTATTAGTGGTTAATTTCTAAATGCTCCTAATTGATGGATTATCATGAAGATGGTGATTGATCCAGATAGAATGGTACATGGATTATTTTTTTTTGCATAGATGAATCTTGAGTCTATAGTATGGGACATTGGAGCGAGGGTGCAGGTGCTTGTTAGAGATCAAGAGTACCTTGCATGATCAGCATAAAAAGTCACTAGGATGGCTATCCACTCGCTAGTGACTTACTCAATATTACAGTTATATAGATAGTTCTTTAACCTACGGTGCCTCGATTGTTCATAGTGGGATTGTTGTAGTTTGATTGTACAATCATTTGGTTACCTAGCTATTTGAAACTTTGTAGTGTATGTTGGCTATAGTAGGTTCATTATAGAAATAGGATGTGTACCAAAATAGGATCTATTGATTTAGTAGATAGGAAAAGGTCCTATGTAGTTCATGAGACTAAGTCATAAAATTCATGGCCATGGTAAGTTAATGACGGAAAAAAATTTTCATAAGATTTTACATGGACTCGAGTTGATTGAATCTAACATATAGCGGATGAATGGATTTGACAAGCTATCCTTAACTTGTGTCTTATTGGGACTCATGATAGATGAACCGGATAATATGGTAACTACATCTAGAAGTTCATATTCAGTTATGCTGGATTGCCACTACATACTACTAGGTGTCACTAGTAAATATAGGGTTCGATGATTAGAGCATAAGCATGAATTTCAAAGCATTTTTAATGAAATCATAAAATCAAATCCAAACCCAGGACCTTCTTATTAAATTATGATCATATAATATGTATTTATAACATAATTATAGGTCGTAGAAGAATACCTGAATTGCTTATGAAGGAAAATTTCTATTTTCTGCTGCAGGATCGTGTAGATCTGATCAGATCTGACATGAATTTTTTTAAAAAAATTTTAAATAATCTGATCAGATCTAAGAGTTCTCAGATCTAATCATGATAATTTAATATTAAAAATTAAAATAAAAATTAAATCAAATTTAATTTCATACCTTGTTTGGGTAATATGATTATCCTGCGATGATCCTGATGTTTCCTGAGGTTCTGGAAGGAGCCACGCATGTGCCTAACCTCTACCAGTATCTACTCAGAAAAGATCTAGATATTTTCTCTTCTTAAATTTTTTCTCCAAAGATCAAATCTAAATCTGATATGGAAGTCCTTCAAAAAATTTCTGAAGGCAGCATGTCCGTCTCACAAACACCATCGCATAGATGCTGAACTCTTCATAAATTTAATTGGATCTTCTTCTCAAATTTATGCCTAAGTTTTTAGGCATGTAGAAGAGAGGGAGAGAGAGGATAGAGAGGGCATGGGATATCTGGAATGGTAGCCTTTGGGTATGAAAAATATTTCTTCATGAAGAGCCTTGGTGCAAGGGTTCTTATACAAAAGCATAGCACCAAGTTAGAGTCCCTCTTTGATTGAAATCCTCTTTTTTTTGACCATTGGGACTCCTCAAACTGATCTCCACGAAAATCCCCAGATCCCATCTAATTTTGATGCCAAAAATCAATCTAGAAGGTAGCGGCATGAGTAGATAAGGAAGAGTCCACTGCGCCTAGGACTTTTCTCTCAAGAGTTTGTTTTGAATTAGACTCTATCATAACTCAGTCTAGATACCTCCAAAAATTATAAAATTTGGTACACCCAATGTATAATTCATGCTCTATGACATAGCCAAAAATTAGATCAAAATGATTTCTAAATAATTTTCTAAAAGCATCTAATCAGGTGACCTTCAATTCTCTCAAATAGGTCAACTTTTGACCCTAGTCCAATTTGACTATGAATGGATTTAATTTCTATAATTAATCTAACCTAGAATTATTCCAACCAGATGAAAATAAAATCATTCAAAATATAAGAATGAGTCAAATCAAATTTGACTTAGTTGCGATAAATCAAAAAGATTTTAGAAGGAGAAAGTCAGGCTCAATCATATGCTAGCATGATTACCTTGAACCTGATTGGATCTAATCCAAATCAATCGAACTGGGTTAGCTCAATTGATGATATCCAGACCCAAATTCTTATTTGTATGATCTAGTTAGATTCAATTCTGTATGATAATGAGATATGTCATGATCTCCATCATCGATATCATTGAAATACCTTTCGATGGATCGAAACTTTTTTAATTCATACAATTAGAATGATTGATCATCAAAATCATTCTAATTGCTTCCAAAATCTACTAGTGACACCTAGTAGTATATAGTGGCAATCCATCAGAACTGAAAGCGAACCTTTTGGTGTAGTTACCTATGTGATTGGATTCTTCTATCTTGAGCTCCGACAGGATTAGGGTTAAGGTGAACTCGTCAAACCCAATGTCCGTCATATGAATTAATCATTCGATTCGAGTCCAATGTGAAACCGTAATAGAAACTCTTTCTATCATCTTTACTCTACCATGGTCATGGGCTTAAGGACTCAATCTCATGATTATCATAGGATTACTCCTCATCTACTGAGGTAGATAGATCCCCTTATTGGTGTAATCCAATTCCTACAATGAACATGCTATAGCCAACATACACCTCAGGATTTTGAATGGTTAGGAGACCAAGTTATGGTGTAGTCAAACTATAACACCCTTAAGGTGAATTATCGATGCACCTCAAGTCAAAGAACCAAATACACCATTACAGCATCGAGTCAGTCATCGACAAGAAGGTAGACTTTCTTATGACTACTCATGGTGGTCATGCTCAGTGCTCTCATTCTCTAACAAGTATTTGTACTCTCGCTCTGGTGTCTCCACACCATAGACTCAAGATACATCTATTCTAAGAAAGCAATCGTACACCAACCTTCTGGATCAATCACCATCCTCGTGATGATCCTACAGTTAGAAGCAGTTTATGAGTTAATTATGAAAATTCATGTCTTAAATTTTCAACTCTTGAAAATATGAATTATCATTACCATTAACTCAAAGGATGTATCATAGAAACTTTTAAATAACACTGTGATAAAAAAATAATTTATTTATTAATTTATAGTTAAAATTATAAAATTATCCTTAGAAGTGTATTACAAGTGAGAGCCAATCTAGCTTCTTGAGCACACATCTAATAGCTTAACCCTAATTCAGGTCGAAATTCCAGTAGAGGTTCAGTAGGGGTTCTACCAAGCACCCATATGTTCGCTCTCCAACGTTGATCCACATGGAGACTTGATCAAGATACGAACTCCTTGGAATAACTGAATCCTTACACTGAATTCTTCTTCTAAGAATTCTATTGGGTAGCACTTTCTTAAGACTTGCTTCCTTCCTCCTAGCCTTCATTCTCTCTTCCTTATTTTCTTCTTATCTTTCTTAATTTTCTTCCTTGACTCTTATCCTAAAAAGGATTTCTTGTCCTTATTAGGATCTTGTCTTAACAAGAAAAGAAAGAAAATAATTGGATAATAGGGAGAGTGAGTAAGAAAGAAAGGATCGGGATGAATGATCTAATCCCCAATGCACATCCCTATTTATAATGTACATAGGGGTGTCAAATCATTATCTCATGCCCATTCCAGATTAGATTCTCACACCTATGCCAATAATCTCATGCCTATTAATAATCTTAGAAAATGTGGAAAATAAAGAGAATTAGATCTAAGACTCGCTTCACGCAGAATGGACTCTTCAAAATTAATTCTATGTTGTTTTCCGAAGTGTCAGGATGCATAATTAAAAGGCACCACTTATTGGATGCATTGGATGGTTTGGATCTGATCAAATGGTCATCTGATGGCCCTCATTATTGGCACCAATCAGAAGTGTGGAGTGAGAAAAGTCAAAGTCCCAAACCACTTGGACTCTTGGTCGAAGTGGCGCCAACAAAAGAGGAGGTGGCTTGGTTGCTTCCTTTATCCAATTTTTAGATAACCAACCAAAGAGTTCCTCATGCAGAAGGAGTCCTCTACACCTCCTCATAATCTAAAGTTCATGCCACTTAAATGTTACATGAAATAAAGTGGATAAACAATAGAAAGTTGGCACCAATCTCAAATCATGCGCCATAAGTCCTTGTGCACTAAACTACTGTCATGCATCAAGAGAGAGACTCTTTGGCACATGGGATGCAGATATCAGGCACCCATCCCTTAGCCTAATCAGCCAAGGGTCAATCTAATTAAGAACCTAATTAGATTGGATTTAAATTAGCCCAAATAGGAATAAAAATCGAATCCAATTCGAATGTAGGAGTTAGGGTTTGCAACACGTGCTAGCATGTGCAACTTGCAAACATGATCAAATCTAATTTGACCCTTGATCAATTCTCTTTGTATGTGACTCATTGGGTTTCATATCTAGCTAGCAGTAGATCTAGATGCAAGTTGACCTAATTTGATTAAAATTAATCTAATCGATTTACGTCAAATTGAGCTGACCTAATTCGAATAATTATTGTTGATCCCAAGGATTGATTTTGATGAGTAACAAAAGATTTGAGTATATATTTGAACTAATGAAGTTGATGAGATCATGTTTCAGGATGTATTTTAAAGTATCAAATAAAACATCCATATAAGTGCATTTGGAAATTGATAGAGAAGAGTTGGAGGAATTTGGAGCATAAATCACACCTGAAATAAGGCTTGAAAAAGATATCCCAAAACTAGAATTCAAGAGAAAAACTTTTGGACAAACTAAAATTTTTTCAGCATAAGAAGCCCATGAGTCGACTCGAGGTTCGACTTGTTGTTCAGCTCAAGCTGATATGCAGACTGGCATGCATAAGTTTCAAAAGAAGCAGTCTCGAGTGGAGGCTCGAGTTGACTCAAGATTCTCGAGTCGAAGTCTCAGTGAAAATTTAGAGAATGATAATTTTAGGGCAAGGTCTCGAGCAAAGGCTCGAGTCGACTCGAGGTTCTTAAGTCAAAGTCTTAGGAAAAATACAGAAGATGACAATTTTGAAGCAAAGTTGGGCACTATCTCGAGTGGAGGCTCAAGTCGACTCGAGGTCCATGAGCTAAGGATCGAGTAGAGTAAAAAGTCTTGAGCAGAGTAAAAGATCTCGAGCTGAGGCTCGAGTCGACTCGAGGTTCGACTTGAACTCCAATGGCTAGTTTCTGTAGATTATCCAAAACTATGCAGATTGGGTTCAAACGATCATTTTTGCTTCTTCGATGGTCAAATAAGGTTCTCCAGCCTATCAAACATAAAAAATCACCTACAAAATGTCTGGAGGAAGAGACATGACTATTCATTTATTGAGAGATATAAAAAATTAAAGAAAAGAGTCCAAAAAGCATTGAATAGAGAGCATTCAACTACCATCTTCAAGAAAAATTAAATCAAAAGATTTCATTCAGCAAGAAGATAAGCTCAAAAGCTCAAAAGCCTTCAATAAAGAAGATTCCAAAAAGCTTCATCGACTTATTTGCTCATCAAAGAAGCTTTTTGTTAATTTTTGTTGTTCAACTTTTCTCTTTCTTGTAACTTAGCTTCAATAGGATTTTGAAGCTAAGGAGAAGGCTTATCCAAGCCTTAAAATTAGATTGTAAGCCAAGAGTTGGCTCAGAATTTGGTCGTGGTTGGTGAGTTGGTGTAAAAATCAACTAGATTTTGGATAGTGAGCCTTGGAAAACTATCCGACTGTAATCTTGAAGAGATTATAGTAAAATTTTCAAGTGGGCCTTAAAGAGTGGACGTAGGTGGAAGGAGCACTGAACCACTATAAATTCTTTAGTATTTGTAATTGCCTTGTTTACTTCATTCCATTTATATTTTTGCATTTCTGTATACTTAGAACTAAAGCATACACCATCATATCACTTGTTTTTAAAAATAGCATCCAACTAGCTTTAAGTTTTGAAAAACCCAATTCACCCTCCCTTTCGGGTTGTCTTGCTGGATAACAATGAAGAAAAATCCTAATTTCCTGGGTTAGATTCGTTCAGATCTGATTAGATCGAGAGGCATATTTCAAAAATTTTCTCTTAGATCCAGATCAGATTTGATACTTTTTCAGATCTAATTTATAATCTGATAATTAAGAAAATAAAATTAAATTAATTTTGAATTAATTTTTATCTTGATCTTGGATAATTTGATTACCCATTGATGATCCTGCAGAAGCTCTGAGATTCTGGATCTAGCCATGCAAGCGCCTGGTCTCTATCGGTATTCACTTGGGTTGGATCTGGAGATCTTTTTCTTCTCTTTTTTTTCTTTAAAAATTAGATCTAGATTTGATTTGGAGGATTTTCAAAACACCTTCTGAAGATCATCCGTCGTCTCTGAAGCAATGCTGCCTTCTTCCATTTTCATCAGCCTTTCTTGCTTGACTCGCACTAATCAGAAGAACCCAACTTTCTTGGGCATGGAGAGGAGGGAGAGGACCGGATGGTGGCATGAAAAAGAGAGAGGGACAGCCTTGGGGCGTGGGCTAAGATGAACTCATTAAAAAATGGGCGCAGATAGGATCTTTTTATAGACTCTGCTGCACCATGCGGTGCTGCATCACCCCAGCCAATCACATTGCTTCATGAAATTAGATCTAAATCTGATTGGTGGGATGATATCATCTAATCTAATTAGATGAGAGACCCATAGGTTCATTCTTAGATGGCGCCTAAGATTGATCAAAGTAGATACCCAAGGGCCACCTAAGTAGAAACCAAGAAGCAACTTGGAGTCCCATTCGTATGGGACTCCAGCATCCCTATCCATGGGTGCACGCCATCCTAGGCATGTGCCCTCTTCTTTCCAATTTTCAGAGAGGGGACAAGCCCCTATCTGCTCTCCAATAAGTGCATGACACAATGGCAGATGTCCAAGGATCAAAGGTCAACATTTGACTAAGTCAAAGTACAAGAATTAGCAGGTGACAAAAAATGGCAGGTGTTGTCTCAAATTTATCTCATAAATTAAGACAATCCTTTTCTGACTTGGACAAGCTCCAACCAGATTAGGTAAAGGTACCTGAGTGAGCACAAACTCATTTGGCTTAGTCGAGACAACTTTTATGATAGAAAAAGGAGAACGTTAGGCTCAATCGTGTGCTAGCACGATTTCCTTGAACCTAATTGAATCTTATTCAAATTAATTGAATTGGGTTAGTCTAATTGATGATATCCAGATCCAAACCCTTATTTGTGTGA